>JPJV01001815.1:0-21503 GCA_000750745.1 Pseudogymnoascus sp. VKM F-4281 (FW-2241)
CCCCCCCCCCCCGGCTCACATCTACAGATACAGTGCTGACATCCCCTCAGTACCTCAATCGCAGAAAGAGCAAGACCCGGGCCCTAAAACCAACAGCCCGCATCTCCTACGACGAAGGCCTTGCCCTGATCCGACAATTCCTCCTCTACGCCTCCCACCACACCGTCGAAGACCTCCAGGGCTTCACCTCACAGAGAGTCCCCAACCCAACATGGGTCAAGACGAAGGAAGTCAAGATCCCCCCCGCGCAGATCGCCGGAGCCGCTACAATCATCCAGACGCAGCTCGGCCCCGAAGGCATCGACCAAGTCGGCGGCAAGACATGGTGGCAATGGCGACGCCCCGGCAGCGAGCTGAAAGCCGAGTGGATCGAGATGCGCGCCGACTACCTCGCGCGCAAGAAGACAGCCGACAAGGGCCACCGCGTCATGTTTTACGTGCACGGCGGCGCCTACTTCTTCGGCAGCGTCGACGTGCACAGATACCAGCTGCAGCGGCACGCCCGCAAGCTCAACGCCCGCGTCTTCGCCCCGCGGTACCGTCTCGCGCCGCAGTTCCCATTTCCGGCGCCGCTACAGGATTGCCTAGCCGCGTATTTGTATCTGTTGGAGTCGGGACAGGATGCGTCGACGATTGTTATGGCGGGGGATTCGGCGGGAGGGGGAATGGTCCTTAGCATACTTTGTATACTGAGGGATCAGGGGTTGCCATTGCCGGCTGGTGCGGTGCTTATATCGCCGTGGGTGGACCTCACGCATTCGTTTCCGAGTGTGGCGGGGGATAGTACGTTTGATTATGTGCCACCTCATGGATTTCATCAGCGGCCGTCGCCGGCGTGGCCTCCTCCGAATTCGGATGATATTGATGCCATAATGGAGGCTCTGGCTACGCAGCAGGCGGACAGGCTGAAACAGGCTAATAAAAACGATCGAGATTCGATCGTAGGATACCATGTCCAGGACTCGTCAATGGGAAACCAAGGTCCAGCGGCCACCGCTCGACTTGCGAGCGTCCCTGGTAAGGGGCCTAACATTTCTATCGCCGTCAACGGGAAGATCATCGAGGTGATTGACCAGATTCATATGTACACTACTAACGCTCTTCTTTCGCACCCCCTCGTCTCACCCGCTCTTCAACCTTCTCTCGGTGGTCTTCCGCCCCTTCAAATCCTTACCGGCGGCGGCGAAATCCTACGCGACGAACAGATCTACCTTGCCCACAAGGCAGCTAACCCATCTCTATACCCACCCCCCGAAGCTTTCCTCAAAGATAACCCCATTGCTCGCAAGCAAATCAATGCCTGGAAACCAACAGACGTGCAGCTCCAGGTCTGGGATGACCTCTGCCACGTCGCTCCCACCCTCTCATTCACACGGCCCGCAAAACACATGTACCGCTCAACAGCGCAATTTAGCGCCTGGGCACTCGCGCGCGCCCAGAAGCGCGAGATCGCCATCCTCGACGACGACGCCGTGAGCGTGATATCGCGCTCTACGTCCGAAGATGGCGTCTCGCCCGACGAAAACAAGCTCGCAAAGGGCGCGGTAGGAAAGGCAGGCGATCCGTTACCTCCCTTCCGACACCACATGATCCGGCAGCGCGTAGACCGACACGGAAACATTTTTGAGCTCGCGCCTGCGTCCGAGCTACCCGGGTGCACGATGCCGCGCGAGGAGATCGGGAGCGTCAAGCCCGGACCGGCGCGGCGCTGGATGGCGGCCAAAGCGAAATTCGACCAGCGCTTCGGGCGTGAGAAGCGCAAGGTGCAGAGGCGGCGGATCCGCGAGATGGGCGAAGGCTACGAGGTGTTTGGCGGGGAAGTACCGCCGCCGAGCGCGTTGGCCGGGCGCAGGGTGAAGGGCAAAGAGGCGGCGGAGCGGAAGAGGAAGATGGGCTGGGGCTTGGGGATGTGGAGCTTGTGGGGCTCCGAGCACGATAAGCAGACTATTCAGCGGGAGTTGCATGCTACGGATGTGGATACTGCGGCTGCCTCGCCGTATGATGGCGCCGGGGCGGCGACACGGGGCGATGCGATGGGGAATCAGGCGCTGCCTGTTATCGATGATGCGATTCAGCTTGAGGGGCAGACGCGGAGCCGCAGCGGGTCGCGCAGGATTTCGGTCATGGATCGGAATCAGACGGGCGAGCGGGATGTGAATGAGGATACCCCTGCTGCTGAGCTGGTGGCTGCGCAGGCGCCGAACGAGAGGACGGTGGTGAATCAGTATCTGACGCCTGAGTTTGCGGCTAGGAGGGGTACTGCGGATGATGCGGCGGGTGGAGAGAGGGATGGGAAGCCGGTGAGGCCGAAGGCGGGCGGGGAGGCGTTTCCGTTTAGTGTGAGGGGGGCTGGGGAGGAGAGGCCGGAGAGTGCCGCGAGTATGGCTACGCTGATGAGTGGGATGGGAGTTCGGCCTGTTGGGGAGGTGGAGAAGTAGATGGTGGGATGCGGTGTAAGATTGTATTGTGCGAATATCAGATACCAAGAGCTGTTGCAAATGCTATGAAACATAAAATGCAAACTTCTTAAATGTCACTGTAATGCCGATGTTGGGCTTGATTATTGCATGGCCTGTTTCACGCGCAAAATCTATGAGCTTTCCGTGAAGGGGGGGTGAATCTGCAAAGGAGCCACGAGGTCATCTAGTGTGTTGTTGTTTGTAGAAGAAGAAGAGACGAATGGGGGAAGAAGAAGGCTCGTGGTTGACCGGTAAGTGTAGGACGGAGTTATTAGTGACTCGCTGAACCACCTACATGAAATGGGTTGCGTGGTCCTTGGTACTCAACTGTTCTACTTGTCGGTTTGATTTGGGTGTTCCCTCTTCTGAAATCCTTCGAGGGTAACTCCTCCTCATTCATGTTTGAACTTACGTTTCTTTCTCGTCATTTCCTTTCCTATGCATTGCACTAGTGTTGCAATTCGAATTCCTTCAGTTCCCTACTGCCGATATCCTTTCTGCTCTATGCTCTGTTATGTATTTTTTTATTTTTTCCTTCTCGCAGCTGTAAGTTTTCCGCTTAGCTCTCTACTACATGTCCCCTTTGAATACATATTAGCAAAACATTCATTCTACCCTCTAGTTATATGCTATAACCATGCACTTCTCAAAACCTTGACACCGATTTTCCTCTAGCGTGAACTTGTATAAAATGTAGGGACCGAGCCAGCGGGGCTATAATTTATGACTGTGGTTTCCGTCTTGCAATAGACGCCTCGGGAGCACGAGGTCGCCCTACTGCGTGGCCGCAGATTGTCGCATTTTCGCTTCCGATTCCTAGGCCTGCTTCAATTGCCTTCGTAGGCGAATGATCGCCGCTGCTTCCCTTACACCATAGATCAGCATTGTCTGCTTGTATATACCCCCTCAAGCAAAGTCACCGAGCTAAACGTCTCACGAAAAGTTTGCATATATATTTCAAGATACTCTTTAAATCCCCCTATTTCAAACCTATTTTCTCCCCGTCTGCAATGTGATAAACATCACATCCCCCTACTAGGGGTGCTCATCCCCGTCCCAAATCCACTACCATTCCGCCCAGGCGTCATCATCCCCGTCCCAAGCCCACCACCATTTTTTGCGGGCGTTCCCATCCCGGGCGTCGCTGTCCCACCAGTACCACCATTCTTCGACGGCGTACCCACGTCGCCTCCCCTCCCAGGCGGTTTAAACCCGCATTCTCTCCCCACACGATACACGTCAGCCAACACCTCCTCCAGCACGCCTGCCTCCTCGAACTCCCTCCATTTCCCCCACAACCTCAGCGCCGTCCGCGCATCCTCAATACTGTCGTGCACTACGACCTGGATATCTTCCTTCAGTAGTACCCAGGCCAAGAACGCCAGACTCAGCTTCCGTAGGCGCGCAGCGACGAAGAACAGCTCTGCTGTATCGATCACTTGCGCTTTGGGCACTTGGATATTCACGACGCGGAAATCCTGTTTAAGCCCATGTCCGAGGAATGTGACGGATAAATTGACAAGGATCCAAAGACGCTTATACGCCGTCTTCAGACTCACCAAGCTATGCGGACTAGTCCTCGGATCGAGATCCCCTGCCTGGATCCCAGAGTAACTAGTCAAATAATCCACAATCGGCTCGCGGCTCGCGATGTAATCGTCAATCAGCGGCGTCGCGGGCGGAAGTGAGATGTCGAGAGCAGTAGGCGGCGCGGGCCCGCGCACGACCGAGACGCGGGCCAAGGCGTAGACGATGGGCCGGATGGTGGCGCGGTCGCCGTCGCTGTTGATTTCGATCTCGGGCTGGCGGATGGACACGAATTCAGTGTCGAGGGCGAGGATGGTAGAGTGGTCGGGGCGTTCGGTGAGAGGGTTAAGTGGGGTGTGGGAGCGGGGGGCGGATGGGTTGGGCCCGGATTCTTGGTAGAGGAGGGAGGTGTCGAGGTTCTTTTTCCAGGAGTCGTCGATGTGGTTGTTTGCTGATTTAACTTGGAAGGTGAGGACGGAGGGGAGTTTCCAGGCTGGGTTGAAGGTGAGGGCTTCTTCGCGCTTGGTGGGCCGGACGAGGAAGTCGTTGAAGAGATGCCAGCCATCTTCACTAGGCGCGGTGGGCATTGAGTGGGCCACTAGTTTGTGTCAGTTAGGAGTTTTTTATGCTATAGGAACAAACTTACCATTCACGACAGATACGAGATGCGACTTCTGGTGCTGCCCACTATCCACATCAGCAGCGACGCCAATCAGGGAGTACACTGTAATATTGTGCATCCCCCTCTGCAAGTGCAGCTTCAAGTCTTCGCCCTCATAGCAGAAGAACTGGCCTTGCTCAATAATAACACCAATCTCATCTGGAAGCCATCCCGGCGTCCCCCATAATTGCTTCGCCTCCGGGCTCAGGATGGCGGCATTAAGAATCAGCACAGGCGGCACATTGTGAATCGTCCTTCGCGTCGCGAGCGACTGATAACGCTGGCAGCGGCTACACCAGCCACGGCTCGTTGTCTCGCGCTCGATGCTCGACTTGAGGACCTGCGAAAAGGAGACCTTAGGCGCACGTACGTTGCGCCCAGCTGATTTAGGGAGAGGGTAGATGAGTTCGTTCACAAAGGTCGTGCCGGGGCGCGTGTGCTCGCTGCGACAGTTCATGCAACGGATCGCTGTGGTCGCAGGCGTGGCTAGGAGCTGGCCGAATGCGTCCGAGTGCGGCGCGATGCTCTTGTAGTCCTGCGTCATGCGGTCGAGTAGGAACCGGTTTAGGCCCTGAAGCATGGTGGTCAAAGAGGCGCCTGGGGCGTCTTCTTCCAGTAAGGCTAGGCGGGCGGCTTCGGGGTGGTTGCTGAGTACTTTAAGGAGGTTTGTCGCCTGGCATATAGATCCCTCTGCTTTTTCGAGCATGTCGAACAAGAAGCCCATCTCGCATAGGAGACAGGTCGGGTTGGCGCAGGACGTCGCCGTGTGTTGTAGGGTTATATTTCTGATAAGCGGAGTAAAGTGCAATACTTGCAGGATTGGGTTGGCGTAAGAATTTGATATATGAATCTCGAGACCAGAGTATTTGGTCTTGTTGTAGAACCTATTATATAATAAGTATCCGTCAGGCTGAACAGGAAGATGTGCAAACTTACCCGAAGTCAAAGTCGTCAACTCCGAATTTACTATACTTAATCTCTACATTTCGATACATAACAGGCACATCTGCTTTCAAACTTAAAAGTTCAGCTGCACCCAGTGCATCTGCAACATCACTAATCCGACGGTCCATCGTGTTGGAGTTTGCAGATTCACGAGCTTTCTCGCTCAAGAATTTCGGAGCTTGCAGGCTAGCAGTAGACTTATCTAGAGTGCGGGTGTCGCCGACTTGGTTTCGTCTTGTGGTTTTGGTATTGCGGCCATATGCTCCCCAATCGATTGGTGTGAGGCTTGCGAGGAACTGTGGATCAATCTTTGACGGAGGTGCTCCCACATCAGATATGAGATGTGTAGGCCAAGCAGAGAGTAGCTGTTCCCTATAATACGGCATTCCTATGGTGTTAAGAGGCCTGTGCAAGGGATATATTAGTTATATACATGCCGATAGATGGTAGAAGACTCACGTCACTGTATCCCAGTCCATACGGGAATGCTCCTCTTCTGGATCTGCAAATTCGACAGGATTGCTGAGCTCAGCAAAACGAATCCGTGAAGGCGAACCCCAGAGGTGCACATTGCACTCTGCATCAGATAATGCAATTGCTTCGCCTGAAGGCGCAATTTCTATCATCGTTAAGTACGTCAGTATATTAGCCTGTCGAACATTGCTAGTATTCACGTTCATCAGGTCTACTATGTGCATTTGGCCCAATTGAGACACGACGATGCTTGTAGTCGACATCCTTGGGTGCATGCGCACGTAGGCTGCCCCTGCTGGAAAGGGAATGGGTGGTAGGGAGACGAGGTTTTTGAGGTCGAAGACGCCGACAAGCGGGTCTAGCATATACGACTGGCCCTGGCGGAGAGAGTATCCGCAGGTAACAATAAAATCATGCTGCGCATCTAAATCGCTGATCATCGACGTGTGGGCGTTCCAGGTTTTTACCACGTTGAAACTAATCGGATCGAGGATGTTTACCGCTCCTTTCGTAGTCGCGGCGCAGATGTAGCGACTCCGCTTCATAATCGTATATTGATCAGGGGTTTGAATCTAAGCTTGTCAGAACCATTCCATGTATGAGAAAAAAAAGACATACCTCTTTAGTTATTTCCCCTTTGTTGACATCTATAATAAACATCTGGTCTTGGAGGCCAGCAACTATTATTTCGTTGGTGCCTTTCGAAGTAAAACTCATGCAGCGCAGATCTTTAATATTGTCATGGCTACATATCGCTGGTCAGCAACTCGTTCAACCTATGCTGGTAGAATGCACCATACACTATATGCCATATTGGAAGGCCTCGTCTTGTGGCCATGTGGACACTCTTCGTCCCAAGGGCTATAACGCCCTTGTCGTGGAAGAGCAGCTGCCTCACAGGCCCATCGCCAGAAGGGTGCGCTCGAAAGGATGTGTGTTTCTGTAGCTCTGAGCTATAAAAGGAGGTGACTCGGCCCTGTACCATCCCATGAGTTAACTTCAATAGATTTCGGAGCACTGATTCATACGTAATCGTTGCCGACCCAGAACAGCTCTTGCATGGTGTCGAAGGCCATAGTCGCGACTGGCGTAGGCACGGCATGGCGACCCGGCGGAGGGAGCGCAAGGCGCGCAACCTATATCAAATAATATTAGCTATCTGTTCGAAGGGAGAAAGTCGAAGCCGTCAATGGAGCCGGTTGCGCCCCGGCGGGGTTGTTGAGGACGCGCTTTGAAGGGCACGACAACGACGGTGTTGGCAATCCAGAGGGATGCAAGAAGAAATATCATCAAAATTGATTCATACCTCGTCCCAGTCCCCATCCATCTATTACAGCTTCTCGTACTGCGCGTCTTATACAGACATTGTCAGTGAAGCTATGGTTACTTACACGCGTGAATGTTCGAGGTCTCCACACGAGGCGGCAGTAAACCCCATTTGGGAGGGCGGTGAGAAGTTACAGGTGGGACATGGTGTGGAGTGATCCGAAACGTGTTTCTGATATAAGGATGATTAAGACTCCAACGACCATTCTTGGCCACTTAGACTTCTTACCGGTTTATGATGGCAGATCCAGTATGAAGTATGTCTTAGTAACTTGATTTTATTTTCTTGTTGAATTCGTTACACATGACCAACGAAAGTTAAAACGCAGTCACGTTTTCGCAGTCATATTTATACCAACATGAACCACAAAAAATGTGTACTACAGCTTGCTTTTAATCTATCATATATGCATAATCCCTTCATGAAGCTACAGTTCTCCAACCTGTGCCCCTCTGCTTCCCCCCTTTTCCCGGTAGGCCGTCAATGGTCTGGGTCATCAAAAAATTACGTTATACTTCAAGCTGCCGACGGGTCGGTAATGAGCCTCGTGATCTTGCCGATGGCAATTGTTTGACCCTGGCGACTGATTAGTTTCAAATTCGGCATCTCCTGAGTAGCATCAACATACCTGGTCTCTCAAAGTAAAACGGCCCAATTGGGGATAGTCCTCGAACCTTTCCACGCAGACAGCCCCTGCGCCACCAATGACTTCCATACGCGCGATAATGCTCTCTCCCCTTTTAGCGTGGGACGGTGGTACCTTTGATTTGCGACCAGTGCCCTTCTGGAGCTTGTGCAGTAGGGCCGCAAAGGTGACCTCCTCGATAGCTGAATGGACGTGCATCACGCAGTTAAATCCCGCAGAAAGAATGCTCTTGAGGTCAAGAATGCGGATCTGGGCCTCGAAGGCGGTGACGCAGTGGACGAGACGCTTTGGCGAGCATAACACAAAGCCAGGAAGCACATCCTCCTCTTCAACGCCGCGCAGGCGGACGCGAATCTGGTCTCCTGACTGGGCGATCTGAGTTTCCTCTTCAGTCTCACCATAAAGGGCTGCGACTTCGACGTGGTTGCGGTTAGGCATGACGACAAGCGACGCCCCCTTTTTGACAACACCTGCCTCAATTTTCCCCTCAACAATGGTTCCCATTTCACGATATTTACCGTTAATGGGCATCATAAAAGGAGCGTTGAGCTTGCGCTCTAACGCGGACATGTTGTCCAAGTACTCAAGCAGAGATGGTCCATCGTACCATGGGCATAAGTCCTTAGGGACACGGTCTTTAATACCAGCAGTAATCTGCGCCGCAATAGGCATGAAAAAGACGTCGGTCTTCAAGTTGTACCCCGTTCCCTTGAGGAAAGCTGCGAGCTTTGTCGTACACTCGGTGTAGCGCTCCTTTGACCAGGCCACAGTTGCGTCGTCCATCTTGTTTATAACAACAACTAACTTGTTCACACCCTGAGTCTTGGCAAGCATAGCATGCTCTCGTGTCTGTCCACCCTTCTCAAAACCGGTCTCATACTCTCCCTTACGTGCAGAGATAACCAAAATACCTACATCGGCTTGGGAAGCGCCTCCAATCATGTGAGGAACATATGTCTTGTGACCAGGAGCATCCAAGATACTGTAGCGGCGCTTCTCAGTCTCAAAATAACCACGGCCGACCTCGACAGTCTTTCCCTTCGAGCGTTCTTCCTTGGTCAGATCCAAGGCCCAGGATAAATACCAAGTCTCACGGCCCATTTCCTTCGCCTCCTTCTTATTTTTCTCCATGGTTCGCTCATCAACCATACCAGTAGCATAGAGAATGCTTCCACCAAGGGTTGATTTTCCAGCATCAACGTGGCCGATGAAGATGATGTTTACGTGCTCCTTTCCGTAAATTTCCTTTAATGTCTCTTGGTCGACATCAGCAAGCTGCTCTTTCTCCACGGCGTCAGCCTCCCTCTTTGCCTGCTTCTCAGCAGCCGCGGCGCTAGGGCTGGAACGTCCCGAAGATGGAGAGGGCGAAGTCTTTCCAGTAGCAGCTCCATCAGCTTTTGAGATAGCCTTCGTTGCGGTAGCCTTGCTTCCTGCGGCAGGTGTGGCCTCCTTGGGAGCCTTTGCTGCCTCCTCTTTCTTTGGTTCCTCCTTCTTGACTGCTGGGAGGCCTATCGACAAAACCTTGGCCTTTGGAATTGGTGCGTCACCTCCGATGCTAAGAACCTTGGGCCCACCCTCCTTGGTTGCAACGGGCTTGTTCAGTGTTCCAGCTGCAGCTGTACCTGAGGGACCGTCGGAGCGTTTCGCAATAGTCGGCACTTGCGATGGAACGAAAGCTGGTTGCGTGGCTTGCTGCTGCTGCCCGTAGCCAGGGCCCTGCTGTCCTTTGTATTTGTCAGTACAAAGCTCCAAAATAGCCTCCAAAAAGCCTCCAAGTAACACACTCACCGTATGTTTGCTGGTATCCCCCTTGGTTATAACCGGCCCCATAGCCACCTTGGCCATACTGCCCATAGGCTTGCTGTCCACTATACTGTGGCTGCTGGCCGCCGTAGCCCTGGCCTTGGTTTGGGTACTGCTGATATTGGCTCTGATCATATCCGCCGCCATATTGAGGGTATTGCTGGCCAGGCTGGAAAGTTTGTGCGCCCGGAGTGAATGACGATGCGCCGGGGCGGAAAGTGTTGGCTTGCGCGGCGGCGTTGAGGTTCATTTGTTGAGCCTGGCGAGCGAGATTCTCCTCCTGTGCCGCTGGGTCATCTTCCCATGAGTTGAGGTGCGACATTGTGGTCGGTATCGTGATATTCAATGACGGTGAAGTGAAATATTGTGCCCCGCACTACGCAAATTGAGGGGCAGAAATGTCGAAAACCACAACTAAGCCAAGCTCCTATAGAACGGTAAAATGCGAAATTTTCCACAAGTTTTCTATTGAGCACTGGATTGAGATCTTGAACAGTAGGCGAGCGTCGAGACAGGTTTGCCGTCGAAACTCAAAGTGATCTGTTCAGGTGGCCCAGAAAATTGAGGTGTCTCCAGCAAATCATATGGGGTACAACAGTCTGTCGGCCTGATTAGGTCAGCAATTCGACACACACGACCACCGACCTGTAAAACAACAACGGGGTTGTCTGGTGTACCGTACGTTCTTGGGACTCACCAAAACACCAACGAGCTCCACGCATAAATGATTTTTTACTATGAATAAAGGAAGAGTTGGCCCATTGTGTACACTGCACATATAATTAAAACTGTGAACTTAGCTCATACTCGTCGACTTATTCGCCATGGACGATTTCCTGGGGAAGGTAAGTCGCTTGTTCAAAGTATCATGAAGTTTCTAACATGAGCGTAGATCACGCAGCAGGCGATGAACTATGCGATCAGGTACGGGGCATTTCCTTCGTCAGTTTATTGTTCTAATAGAAACAGGTCTGGAATCGCCATAACAAGTGGTTATGCAGTAGGACAATGCTCGAGGTTCTTAAAGGTGTGCTTCCCATCTGCCAAACTTACATATAGCGTTATTAATTGTTGCTGCAGACTGTTGACAATAATGAAGAGTTCCACGAACTCCAGGATCTTCAAATCCGGCTTGACAGCAAGATCAGAGTAAGTTATCTTAGTCATGTGATAAAAAACCAAGTTTACGCTCGCAAAGCGGTGATTAAGGGGCTATGATCTAACTGCTAATTATTATAGATTATTTCACCCGCAATTGATATGATTGAGCTGATGTGCGTGGATAAATTACCTTACTTAAATATCATACTAACTGCAATAGCTCAGCTCGTGGCAATACTTCACTCGAATCGGCAGTCACGCTAACAAAAGAGTTGCGCTGGGACATACAGTCCCTTGGTGTCCGTCTTGCCAAAGCTGCGAGCGCAGAAGAGTCGGCTCGTCGCGGAAACGGTCGATCCAAATCTCACCCTGACCACAGGACTGAATTGCGCTTCATTGTTCAGGCTATTAAGCGATTGCTCACTCGTATCGAGGATGCTGTCCCCTTGATCAACCTTGCGATCGCAACGTCTGGGGCAAGTCTTTCAACGACCTTGCCTGCTTCTGTGTCTCCGTCAAGGCTCCTTCAGGCGAGCACTTTTCTCACGGCCTGTGATACACGCTACTCACTGGATTGCAGCCGTCCGATCCAAGTTGGGCCGACGTTTACACTCTCTGTGTATATGCTATTCGCGGGGCATTCCAATAGACCACATGACGAAAGAGGTTTAAGGGATATGGTCTGGAAAGAGGCCATACATAAGGCAAAGGTCAAATTAATGAGGAGCCCCTTGAGCGGTTCATATGATGATGCCGCCCCTTCCAGCTCTAGGTTTCCTACTAATGCTGATGACCATGGCGATGGTTCTACCGCGGGGAGTAATGAACACGACGATAACTCAGAGCTTCAAATCGCCGGAGAAGGGAAAGCCAATGAATATTCTTACCGACTCGTAATCGTTGAAGATCTGGATGACAATAGAGTTCATACCTTTGAAGATAACGAGCCTCAACCAGGGCCATTCGAAGGTGTTACCCTTGCGGGATTAAGAGAGCATTTTCCGATACACCAAATCTCGAAAATTTTCTACGCTGACACCGGCAAAATTCTGAACATTGGCAGCGATGGAGAAGCAAATAGCCCTGTTCTTCTTCTAAAGCGTGATGTTAATGCCGTTCCTCCACGGCGCATGATGGAATCCTCGGAACGTGCCAATTTGTGGGATGAACCGTTCGAAAGCGTGGAACGAGAAGGGAGACATTTGGAGGACTCGATAAATGATGACACCGACACCGACCCAGATGAATCGCAACTAGATATAGATGAGCAACTTCGCCGAGAAAACTCAGTTCTGGAGCCAAATGATCCACCTAATACAGACGTACACAAGGAACCGGTTTGGGGTTTCCCCCCTAACCTAGACCCTGAATGGGTAGCTTTCGAAGTTTATGTAGGATCCGATGACGAAGAAAGTTCAGATGATGAAGGGGAGCCGACCAGAAGTTCCGCATACGCTTCAGCTCGCCCAAGCTCGTCACACGAGCCGCCATCAGATCCCGATCTTACAAGAAGTTTATCTAACCTTGACATCGGCAGCTCGTCATCAACCGGTAGCCCTAGTCCAGACAAGCGGCGTTATTCCCGCCCGCCGACTGGCCCACAAGCATCTGCTATGCCTTTTGGGCCGGTTCGGTCCTCGCTCTCCCTCCTAGAAATGCTCATTCGTCTTACAGCGCTCCAACAATTCCAGCAGGCGTCTCATCTCTCTATCCCGGACGAATTGCTTAACTTCTTCCTCGAGGAGTCATCCACTACAGGCGCCGGTGGGGATGTCGAAGAGAGGCGCCGAAGGCGCTTTGAAGCTAGGCAGAAAGTAGGATTTGACCCGTATGATGAGAGCCCTATAAAACACAGAGGAGAAGAATATCAGTATGGTTCTCAGCCATCCAGCCCAGCAAGAAATATGCGGGGTGGGCCTGGTTTTGATGAATATAATCAAACCCCCCTATCAAGAAGAGGCTGGGAGAGATCTCGAAGCGGAACGCCAAATAGTGGAACCCCAGATCACTGGTTGCTGCGGAATAAAGAGAGCTCATCGAGTTCTAGGAAAGGCAGCATGCCGGAGTCTCCGGCATCACCCGGTTCGCCGTACATACCGGCACCGAAGGCATCCCGTCCTCTGGACCGGATCCAACAAGAACGGCGAGGCGCGAAGGGAAGTCCACTGGGTAGAGGTGTCAGTATCGAGACTGATTCGAGTCTTGGAACGAGCCCGCTCAGTCCAACTCTCGGTGGGAAATCTAAACTTCCCCAGAATGAATGATTAATGGCGGGGGTTGTCAGCATTATGGATCGTTCTATTACAAGACAAAATGTGATGGAGCGGCATTTCAAACGGGTCGTTGTAGAATTTTAGATAAATGATACCCAGATCTAGCTCACGGGGGTTTGCATTTCCTTGCTGACGCTATCCGTGAAGTGAGTTACATGTACGAAGGTATTTATTCAAACATCCGTAAACAATTTGTTCTAATGCCTCTCGCGCCGTGATCCTTCATTGTGGGTTGTAATTCGCAATTTCCACAATAAGGTCTTTAAAATCATCGTCGATGCATTCATCCTGCCATAGATCGAATGACATCCGAGGGTTCTAAGGAACGCGAAATGGGGACGTGCTCGCCTCCATGTTGATTCCCGTCGTCCATCCACCAGCTATTTTATCATTGTAATATCACAACAGTGCTTTTTACGTCGCTCACAACACAATGGTCTTGAACAAATGGCAGTTCCAATATAGTTTCTATATCAAACCACTTAGACTACAAACGCAACGAGGGTCAAAATCCTCTTCCACTTTTGCCCATGATAAGACAGCTCGCTTCTCCGACTGGAGATAACGCGAACAGGCCGATCCGACGATTATGTACTTTTGGTTATATCATAGAAGAACAGTCCTTAGCAGTGGTATATCTACGACCTGAACAACATCAACGCTTCCTCCGCTAGAGGTTCTCCCTCCTCATCGCTCTCGTCCTCTTCTCCCAGATTCATTTTCTGGCCAAGGAGGGTGCCGAAGAACCTATCAATCGCCTCTGGCTCCCACAACCCTCTATCTTCCGGTGCCATAAAATTCTGCAACTTCTCGTGCACTGTGAACTTCATCTTACGTCCCTTGCTCGCCCTCGTATCCACATTCTTCTTCGTCCTCGCCTCCTTAGCCGCAGCCCACTGAGCAATTGGCTGGCCGCCAGCTCCCATAGATGGGGCGGATGACGAATCCACCATGCGTTGGTCAACGAGTTCTTTGAGAAGGAGTTGATAAAAGTCCGCGTCATCGTAAATGTTCTCATCTTCGGTGATCTTAGCCTTGACCTGAATGGGAGCGCAGGAGCGCGGCATTTTCGTGCGCTTGATAAGGCGCTCTGCGTTGGAGCCGGAGAGTTGTTCAGACAGGACATCGACAATAGACTGCTCAGCAACGGTGTTAAGCTTGCGGGAGATGGGAGCAGCAGCTGTGCCGCGGACCCTGGCAGACCACTTTGCGAGTGTTGCTTGGCGTTTTGGAACGGATTGGGACTCGGAAGCTTGGATGACAGCCCAGATGTCAGAGTTGGACGTTGTGGAATCGATAACAGTGTGTTTGCGCTTCTTTGAGTTCGTTGCTGTCTTGTCAAGCTCAGATCGCATAGCATTCAATGTGTTTAGAAGCTTGACTGCAGCCTCTTCGGCTGCCTTGTACGGTGTCGAAGTTTCGGAGCTCTGCTCCAAAGACGACATGGAATTTGTGGCCACAAGGGCCTTTTGGAGGCGTATACGAACATTAAGCAATGAATCGAATGTCTTGCGCTGAGCTTTGACGGCGTTGCCCTTCTCAGCATCGGCTTTCGCCGCCTGAGAAATTGTAGCAACGACTGTTTTTTGCTCTTCACTCATCATCTTTCGTAGTTCAGCACGGCGAGCTTGCTCGTCATCTCCTACTTCACTTTCATCACTATCTTCTGAGTCGTCGTTGTCATCTTCCTCCTCTTCATCTTCGTCATCCTCGTCGACCTCGTCCATGTCCTCATCCTCGTCTTGATCTCTGTCCTCCAACTCCTCTTCGCTTTCGGATCCAGATTCGTCACTTCCATCAATTTGCGCCCCTCCATCTTCGGCGTCCTCAGAGTCGATTTCGTCGACAACTTCGTCCTCACTGCCTGACATAAAATCCGCAGCGGTCTTTCTCTTCCTAGGGCCGCCAGCTACTGCAACTTTGGGCTTGCCACTTCCACGGAATACAAATTCCTTGAATTTCTCATCATCGCTTTCGCCTAGTGCATCGTCACTGTTGATTTCTCCATCCAAGTCTTCCCCGTCCAGATCAACAGTGTCGGGGTCAACGATATCCTCCAATTTCTGTGCTTCAGAGGATTCCTCATCACCAGAGATATCTGAGTCGTCATCGTTGTTCAACAGATCCTTGCGGCTAATTCGAGCTCCAGCGTATTGAGGGCCAAGGGCGACTTGGGAGGGCTTTCGTAGCTTGCTTTTTCTATATAAAAAAGCTATCAGTATACAACTACATTGAACAAGCGCAGTTGATAGAGAACTTACCCAACGCTCACATAATGCTCCGTTCCCAAATTCTCGTCGTCTTCCTCAGAACCACTCTCATCACTCCCAAGCGGTGCCTCATTTTCTTCGGGGTCAAAATCTGGGTTGTATTAGTTTCAAGTCACATTATTAGGAGTTATGTTCATTGCATACCCTTGGGAGCCTTCACTTCCAGCTCTGCAAGCTGTTTCGCAAGCGAACTGCTGCGTCCTTTTGCCATCGTGATGTTGGCTTTGCGATTTTGCTGGTGCTAATCCCGCCAAAAAGTTCTCAATAAATTCCTCCAAAACCCCAAAATCTTGGCACATCTTTCCGACGCTAGCGGCCGCCCGCCTCCGACGCAGCCAACGACATGTATTGCAGTTTATGGCGAGGCCAGGACAATGGCTGGAAAGGCATAAATCATGAAATCACGATTATTTTCGACTTTGAGGGCTTTGCAGCATGAAAATCCTTTGGTATGTAGAGCCCATTGTGGCACAGCTTCTTGACAAATAATTGACTCGGTATAAAGGGATTGCCACGCGCTGGGACAATTCCGCGGATGCAACGAGGGCTGCCGGAGCGGAGACGCATCAAAGATGTGAAGAAAGTAATAGCTGTTTCATCAGCCAAGGGTGGCGTTGGAAAGTCCACTATTGCAGGTATTTTTTAACTACGCTTTTTAATTAAGGTGACAAGTTTTGATTTCGAATTAGTAAACCTCGCGCTTTCATTTGCTCGCAGTGGTCTTCGCAGCGGCATTCTGGATACGGACATCTTTGGTCCCTCGATACCTACTCTTCTCAATCTCTCTGGCGAGCCACGCCTGTCTTCCAGTATTAATGCCATAAAATAATCACCGTTAAAGAAGGAAAAGCCTAACTGTTATCAGACAATCAACTCCTTCCTCTTTCAAACTATGGTCTTAAATCAATGTCCATGGGCTACCTCGTCGGTCAAGACGCTCCCGTTGTCTGGCGGGGACTGATGGTTATGAAAGCTCTCCAACAGCTTCTTCACGAAGTTGATTGGGGAGGACTCGATGTCCTCGTCCTTGACCTGCCTCCGGGAACTGGGGACACTCAACTCACCATTACTCAGCAAATTGAGCTTGACGGTGCAATCATTATTTCAACGCCGCAAGACATAGCTTTGAAAGACGCCATCAAAGGCATCGGCATGTTTGAAAAAACTAATATCCCTATTCTGGGTATGGTTCAGAACATGTCTCTCTTTATTTGCCCGCACTGCCAGGAGGGCACTCATGTGTTTGGTGGCGGTGAGAATTCAAGTCATGGTATTGGCGTTGAGAAGACGTGTGTAAAGCATGGCATTGAGTTCCTAGGCGACGTCCCCTTGCATGCTAGTATTTGTGATGACGCGGATCGGGGAAAGCCGACAGTGGTTAGTGAGCCGGAGAGCGATCGTGCGAAGGCGTTTGGAAGGATAGCGGAAAGGGTAGGGAAGCAGATTGGTATTCTTTGAGCGAGAAATTGGATAAATGTATGATATTGTAAAAACAGTGGCATAAAATATATCTAATTAGTTTATATATGTTTGGGGTCTTCATCATGACTGATGTGGCGAGTATTTGATGTTGAAGACTGTATATTCCAGTTATTGGAACGATTTGAGTAACTTTTGGTTAATAGTGTAGATGTGCAATAAATAGACACGTATAGGCTTCCAATGCTATCATACGTAGACATATAATACTACTCGGGGCTGCATACGAGGGTTGAACTTGGTTTAGAAATACTAGCACTTCTATATCTATATCTTTATCTATTCTAATAATAAGGACAATTTCAAAATAACAAGAATCGCCATTGGCTCGCAAAGGCAAAGGATACTCCGCATAGGACACTTTAATAGATGTACCTGAAGTTGGGATTCTCCCGATCCGTCAAATCATCAAAAGCATGCGTCATGTTACTATCGGCAGCCTCACTGATACCAGCCGCAGCCATTTGGTCCTTCTTCTTGTTCTCTCTGAGAAGCCACCAGCGGAGGAAGGCGATCACAAACATAAGAAGGGTGTAGCACCCAATGTGAGTTGAGAAGGCGATGAAGTATCTTGGCTCATCCCATTTGAGGAACACTTGGGGTCCAATCGCGTTGCCAACGGCCCAGGCGATAAAATTACACGCCACCACAGTCCCCTTCTTCGTCTGGCCCGCAATATTTCGGGAAATCATGGACAAGGCGAGGGTCTGAGCTGACCAAAATGATAGAGTGAGATAGTAAGATAGCAATAGCCCAACCTTGGTGGCCATATTGGTGCTTTCGACAGTCATCAGGACGATAGTTCCGATGAATGATCTAGAAACGGCACATGTTAGTGGTAATCCGGGATCGTGGATGCAAAGCTGAACTTACGGAACAACAAACGCAGCCATTACCAGTAAGTTCTGGTTAAACTTCTTGACCAGCCAGATGGAAGCAAAGAGGACTATGATAATGTAGAATCCAAGAACCATCGCAAGAAGTTGAACCTCGAGGACCTCAAAATCGAAACTCTCAATGATAATATTGGCGAACCCCCCCAGACCACTAGTCGGCAATGTGGTGCAAATAGCGATCAAGCAATAGCACCAAGTTTGGGGATCTTTGAGGCCCTCAACCATCTGCTCTTTCCGAAATACGCGGTTCTGCATGCCGGTCTGGTTGGATCGGACACGCTCAATCATCTTACGCTTATCATCTTCGCTGAAGCACTTGGCCCGCATAGGAGAATCGGGCATCCACCAGCCGACGAATATGCCCCAGAAGACGGAGATAACACCGTATGCGATGAATAGTGCCTGCCAAGACTTAATAACCTTGTCACGGCCGATGAGGGTGAAGCAGTAGGCGAGAAGTCCTCCGACGACTTGTTGCGCTCCCTGTTTGTGTTAATACGAATGAAACATTGTAACTATCCGTGTTGCACTTACGTTCATCATGTACCAGTATGTAACTCTAGAAGTCTGCTCTTCGCGCTTGAACCACATACTGGACAAGATAATGAAAGATGGTTGGCAAGCTGCCTCAAAGATTCCCAGAAGAACTCTGCAAACCATGATGCTGGCAAAGTTTGTTGAAGCGGCGTGGCATGCCAGAACAGCCCCCCAACAGATGATGTTGAATGAGAGGTACTTTGCAATAGGAACCTTCGTGATAATCCAGTTTGTAGGATATTCGACGAGAAGAACTGCGATGTAGACACCAGTGATGAGCCAAGAATACTGTGAAGAGTTAGCTACGATATGTGCTTTGCCTTTACATAGATGATTCCGTACCTCCTGTCCCTTCAAGTGAAGGTCATCTTGTAATCCCATAATAGCGGCAAATGACAGAGTGCCCTTGTCTATCGCCTGGAGGAAGTAGGTGAGAATCATAATGACCAGCACGCGGCGGTCAATAAGTTTCAACAGCCTGTCGCTTTCTTCGTCGCTGATAACCACCCTGACATCGCTCGTATACTTGGCGACCTCGGCATCGACACGGTTAAGGTCCATATAATCTTTCAAGTCTTCCTCGCGGGACATCACACGCTCGACGTGCCCAATATCAGCAAATTCCTTTCCCGACTTCTCGTTGGCAGCCTGGTCGACCGGGATTTGCTCCAAGCCGGTGATTTCAGGGGCGTTTGCCATGATGGCAATGGTATCAATTGGAATAGAATGATAAAATGATACTCGATCCCAATATAAAACTCACACACGGAGCAGAAAATAGAAAGTCATTGCCGGCAACAGGGTATCTATCTATACGCAAGCCACTCCCGTCACCCTGGTCACATTCAAGCATCTTCATAAAAGCTTCCTTTCGGAACGCGTTAGTGGTTGCAAGCATCATGATTTAGCGTAGTTAATTATTCATCGAATGTGATTATATACTCGCGATATTCTTGTCCGATCGCCGAGCCTATTACCAGATACCAATCCCCACCTTTGCTCCACGACCCATCTCAATCATCCCACTCACTACCCCATCCCGTGCGGGGTCCCCACGGCGTCAGGGAGACCGCCCGCATTTGAATGAACATGGCAGTGCTTTATCCAACTTTAGCTTCGTGCGGGCCAAGGGACATAACTTCGAAGAAATCCAGGTACATTACACATATTGTAGTTTTCAGACCCGCCCTGTAAGCCCGCTATCGGTGCCCATCCATCTTTCATCCTTAGCGTCGGTGCATCTCGGTGTTCGGTATGATACCCCGCGATGAAACTCCTCCCCGCGAAAGTTGTCCGAGGTTGTGAAGATTGAAACATTGTTCCTCACTTCTTGCTCAGATAGAACCGTATTGCCTTTCCAAAATTAAAAGATCAGGATTCAGAACAACCCAATTGACAAGCGACAGTGGCATCTAGCTAATCACAATAGCCCCCAAGTCGAAGATATGCCTTTAACAGCGCACGCCGTTGATGCCGCCGACGTGCACAAAGCCGTCAAGCTCCTCATCAACAATCTTGTGAACATTACAGACACCACCGGCGAGTTCCTTCTTCGCCTCCCCGATGGCCGCGTTATCGACACCAAGGGTTGGAACGACTGGGAATGGACGCACGGCATCGGTCTCTACGGAATCTGGAAGTACTACGAGCTGACCGGCGAAGAGGAGTACCTCCAGATCATCGAGGCATGGTTCAAGAACCGCTTCGAGGCCGGCGGCACCACCAAGAACATCAACACCATGGCCGTCTTCCTCACTCTAGCCTACGTCTATGAGAAAACTGGCAACCCAACTTACCTCCCGTGGCTTGACGCCTGGGCTGAGTGGGCATACCACGATCTCCCCCGCACTGAGTTCGGTGGCATGCAACACATGACATATCTCGGTCCCAACACTCAACAGCTCTGGGACGACACTCTGATGATGACCGTCCTGCCGCTCGCCAAAATCGGAAAAGTCCTCAACAGGCCACACTACGTGGCCGAGGCGACGCGCCAGTTCCTCATCCACATCAAATACCTCTTTGATACGAAGACCGGGCTCTGGTTCCACGGCTGGACCTTCGAGGATGGAGGTCACAACTTCGCCAGCGCGCTGTGGGCGAGAGGGAATGCCTGGGTCACGATTGTTATCCCAGAGTACATTGAGCTGCTTGATCTGCCGCATGGAGACCCGATCCGCACGCACTTACTGGATACTCTTACGGCGCAAAGTGTGGCGATTAAGAAGGTGCAGACACCTGGAGGTCTATGGTGCACGCTCTTGAGCGAGGGGGAAGACACAGGATCATACGTGGAGGCAAGTGCGTCGGCAGGGTTCGCATATGGACTCATGAAGGCGAGGAGGAAGAGATATATTGGAGGAGAGTATGAGGAGGTTGCTGTTAAGGCGGTTAAGGCCGTGATTGAGAATATTGATAAGGACGGAGAGCTGAAGAATGTGTCGTTTGGTACCGGGATGGGAGATACGCTGCAGCACTATAAGGATATTCCGCTCACCAGCATGCCGTATGGACAGGCGATGGCGATTATGGCGCTGGGAGAGTGGTTGAGGGTATACATTTAGATGCAGGGTATACGAATTACGAAGAAGATATGACAGAACACGACTTCACTTCGTACGCTTGCTGTGCTACTGTGTTCCGACTTCGCTGGAAGTGTAAATTTAATGGCGCACTTACATGCCTGTAAACTGAAACCTAGACTTTCCCATTGTTTGGCACTCCCGAAACTATTGATTCCAGTAACTGAGTTGGTCTCGGTGGCGCACAGCAGGCCAGAGCACGCGGCGTGCCGCCTCCGAAGTAAGCCCGGTGCGGGGTTTTTGGTGGTGGGGGTTTAGTAGTGGGGTTCGGCGTGTTTGACGTGTTTGACGTCGGCATCTGCGGATCAAAAGCCTGTGCGGAGAACGACGGTGGCGACTTAATTGCAAGTAGTGAAAGGTGAAATAGTGTAGTAATGATGGTGTTTTATTGTTTTCCTTGATAAGAGTTTACTTTATAAAGCTACAATCTTTACAGGTTGTGGCGCTATTTTGAGATTATAGTGGCGTATAACGTAGGTGCATAGCGAAAGATACAACATAGCGAAAGACACACTGCATTTTA
>JPJV01001816.1:0-25242 GCA_000750745.1 Pseudogymnoascus sp. VKM F-4281 (FW-2241)
GGGAAGGGGAGGGTGATGGCTCCGGCGAGGAGGAGCTGGGGGACCCGTTGTAGTGGGACTGGAACGCGGATTCGTCGTCGTCATCTTCGTCAGGAGAGGAATAGGATGCCATTGCCGTCACAAGCGCATGGATCCGAAGATGCCGTGTTGTTGTGTTGTGCCCGCCGTTGTCGTGGTCAAAGGGTTTGGGTTGTGGATTAAAGTTAGATGTAGATCCACGCGAGGCTGTGGGTTATGCGAGGCTGACAAAACACTTCAAAGCCAACCAGGCGCGTTTTACGACGACGACGACACAAACTATCTCGACGAGTAAATTATATATTATATATTAAATCAGATAAGAAGCGATATGCCTTCTTTCAGTTGATATTATATACTACGAGAACTTTCATTATTTCGTTACCCAGGATATCATCCTCCTGAACCAAATCTATACGAACGCCTAATGATACTCTACTCTTACTCCAAAACCGCTCCACCCGCTAATATGCGAATAGCTTCCTTGTGCCATTATATGCAGGCTATAAGCTTGAGATATAATCGTTTGTCCCCGCTCTGCCTGTCAGTGCCGAGTCATCTCTGGGGGAACCAATATTGTCTCCAAGGCGCACATATCAGACCTCCCCCCCCCCTTCCTTCCGTTCTTCCCTAACTTCTTCCACCTGCGTCTCAACTCCCAAATGCACATTCATCCTCTCCATCCCCACCGCCTTTCTCTCCCACGACGCACACGCAACCAGCAATCCCAGCGCCGAAACCACAACAAGCGCCCTCATCTGAACCCTGAACGCTCCTGCATACACCTCGCGCACCATCGCCCGTACACCGGGTTCAAAAGTTAACGCTCCCAAGGGACTGCGATGCAGCGCCTCCATCTGCTCTGTCGAGAGAAATGCCCCTAGTGCTGCCTCAGAACGGGAGTTAAACAGCGCCGTAGCGATGGTCAGTCCAATAAAGCCGCCCAGCGGCCGTAGCTGTGCTGTTGCTCCCTGTGTAGCTGCGATCTCGCCCAGCTTTGAGTTGAGAGTAACCATCAGCGTGCCGGCCGAGAGGCACATTCCGACGCCGACTCCAAGGAGGACCTGGGCGCCATATAGGTAGTGCGGGATGCTCAATGTGTCTGGGATGGTGGTGAGGAGGCCGAGGCCTAGAAGTTGGAGGCTGGAGCCGGCGATGAGGGTTGGAGAGGTGAGGTTGCGGGCTGAAGAGATGGCGCCTCCGACAAAGGAGCCGACGCCAGTGGCGGCAGCAAGCGGGAGGAGGGATAGCCCTGCGCGCAAGGGAGAGGACGCGTTGACGAGCTGGAAGCGCTCGGGGAGGAGGATGGTGGCTGTGACTAGGGGGAAACCGGTGCAGAAGATGGAACTGTGTGGCGCCTGGTTAATTCATGACAATTCCAGAGGCAATGGGGTGGAAGATGAGCATACCCAAAAGCAGCAGCCATGACTCGGCGCTTGAGGATGTGCATGGGGAATATGGGTTCGATGTTCGACCAGGAGCGTGCTCCGAGGAGGCCCTCCCAAGCAAAAAACCCGAGCCAAGACACGCCCGAGAGGACGAGGCAGGCGACGATAGCCGGCTCGCCCCAGGAACGTCCCCCTGTCGTCGCCCTCTGAAGGCCGTAGACTAAGCATATCGAGCCTCCCAGCATAAATAGCATACCGATGAAGTCGATACTCAGAAATGTGCGCCATTTGTTGCTATCAGGAGTCTTCCCACTAGCCGGCCAGATGAAGAAGATAGACGCCATGGCAATTACGCAAAATGGTAGGTTCATATAGAAAATCCACCTCCACGTCGATTGATTCGATATCGCACCCCCCAAGATAGGACCTAGCACCCCCGACCCGCCGACCGTGAGACCGATCCACGCGGCGCCGGCCCCGAACTTCGATGGTTCCAGGATCTCGGCGATCATGACCATGCCCATGGAGTAGAGTCCGGCCCCCCCGAGGCCCTGGAAGGCACGGAAGACGATGAGCTGGCGGATGGTCTGCGAAAGCGCGCAGGCTAGCGAGAAGACCATGAAGAGCGCCCAGGAGACAAGTATCATGAATTTGCGGCCATATATGTCACTTAATCGCGCGATGGACATGGCGAAGCCTGGGTGGGTTAGGGCGGGCGCGAGACGATGGTTGGAGGGCCACTTACTCATATATGTCAAGAGGTAGGCAAGGACGATCCATGGCGAAAGCCAAAAGCTCCCGAGTTCCTCTACGATACTGACCAGCGCCGTTCCTATAATAGTTGTATCCAGAGTTGAGAAGAACACTCCCGCAAATATACTGGAGCATAAGGTCAGCAGTGGTAGGCATATTTAAGCAAGCTTGGTGTGAGGAACATACACTGCCAGTGCAACATTCCTCCTCCACGGTTCCACACGAGGCCATGGCACGGCATGTTTATTAGCCGTATCCGTGGACACAGCATGGCTCTGAATGTCTTTGTCAGACCCGGATCCGACGCAAGCTGCCGCCGTCTCAGACGTTGACTTAATATCCATTTCAGAGCTTCTAGCTGCTTGAGGATCGTTATCACTCGCCCTTTGCGATTCGAATTCTTTTGGACAACGGAGACTATCTGAGTCAATACTGGACATTGCGGCGGAGGGTTGCAGTGCCGGTATAGATTTACTCCCGACTATGTGGCTCTGCGTCTGGGAATGAAACCGGGGGCCACGAGTAGAGCTGACGTGGTAATATATGCGGGCAAAGTGATCGATTTTTTATTTGTCAACTTCAGTTACTTGAGAGGCTCGGTGAACGTCTCTGGTGGCGTCAAGGACTACCCAGAATATGTAAAGGGCGGCCTCTCCTTTCCTCATACAGCAAGCGCAGGAGGATAGCTCGTTGGTATTGCGGCCGGCTCTTGAAGTTTATATGCCAAGGCGAGTCCAAAATACACATAGTCTGCATGTCGATCAAGGTGTCCGCCAGTCGATTTCAAGAAGAGAGGAGCATACCACGCAATAACAAGTGGGAGCTGTCTTACTTCCACATATACTTTGCAGGAGCACTCGAATCATCATCAGAAAGAGATCAACTTGGCCCTAACCGAACCATGAGGGGCACACTTGAGGTAATAACCGACTTCCAACAATGTCCCATCGGACCACACTATCCCGCCCTGTTGGGATGAGGCGGCGGGAGCTATGGGGGCAGCTGTGGGGCTGTCAAAAAGTGACATCTTCGTCACCTCCCAAGGTATTGGCTTGCATCAAGCAAACGGCCTATAGGAACCCTTCAGGCTTCATCCCTTCGCCTGTTGCGGCTATATTCATCTCTCCAAAAGTCAATCAAAGTCCTAAACAACACACCAGACGATCCCAGAAGGAAGAGAGCGATTGCAGCCCTAAAAATCCAAATATAGGGCGTTGTCTGTAACCCAATCCATCAAACCCGAACCCACACTCTACTCATCCATGACAGCCACTAACACCCTCGCTCTAGAATCGCATATCAACAGCTAGCCTCGGCCAACCTCCTAAAAGAACACTATCCCGGTCGTCCACAGGGCATATTTAGCCGCATGCGCCACGCTGGCGCGAAACCAAACAGGTGGCATGCGCGATTGGCCTTGTGCATGTGGAACATCAGAACGACGCCGATCCTCGGTTACAGTGCTCAATCAAAATGACTGGGTAGCGAGAAGAGGATTCAACGCGGTCAAGCGCGCTCCGTCGGGGAATTCATTCTGGGGCCGGTGGCGCATGAGGCGCATGAGGTCAAAGCATGGTGAGAGTTGGACGCGGGTGAGTGGGGGGTTGAGGAAAAGGCCAGAAGGGGAACTGGTAAGCGATGGGGTGAAGGTAAGGGAGGAACCGGAGTGGTGCCATAATACTGCTAACTGCTCTTTGCATTATAAAGTCACGTGAAATTGACCTTTCTGATGTACCAACGGGATCTTCGTCTTCCTCTCACCGATGCGGTGACTGTGAAACTGGCTGACAGTTGCATACACACTGAACAACCCCACAAGATGTTGGCGCCAAGCAATGAGACAACAGCAACTACGCCGCCGAAGGGGTCTGGGAGGGCCAAGGTCGACCTGATAGCTTGGGACCCGGAATCTCCAGCGCACGCCGAGCGTATGTCCCAGCACCGTATTGCGTGCGGGTGGAAGCAGGACTACATCGAAGGATGGCGGGTTCTACAGAGAGAAGGAAAGATGGGTCTTCATTGGGTTGTGAGTTCTCATTTTTTTAGGCAACATGATAATGTGGTTAAACCCCTGAAAAAGGAAAAAAACTCTACCTCATCCAACTTCTTCAATCCACGTCTTGGGATTGTGGTTGTACAGTGTTACCGTTACAAGTGGCCGTATTCGTAGTATTTAATTTAACTACCAACGCAGGTCCTATCAGAGGAAGACCCGGAAAAGGAGACAAGGCTTGCCCAGCACCTGCTAAAGTACCCCGGGGACTCTACGCCCATCCTTGACACCGCCACTGCCCTGGGTGGTAAGCCACGGATACCCTCTTCACGTTCATTCATCCCCATAGGCCATATCTCCATCGACTCAGAGAGCCCGAATCCCGGCCAGGCAGATGCCTCGCAAGGACTCTACTGCATCACTACTCTCTACATCTCCCGCGCTATCCATGGCGGTGGGCTCGGTCGAGCTGCGCTAGACGCCATTGAGACCCAGGCCATCAACGAGCCGTTGTGCGCGAAGACACTATCTCTTGATACTCTAGCGAACAGTAGCTGGAATAGGACAGATATTTGGGAGGAGATTGGGGACAAGCCGCAGGTATCTAAGTCTCTCGCAATGAAGGCGAGGTTGGTGTGCTAATTATAGACAGATGTCAGCTGAGGATTGGTATGTGAGATGCGGATATAAGGCCTGGACATACATCGAAGGCCATATTAAGCACATAGATGGCAATGGTAAATCATGGTCTTTAGACGGCGTTTTTATGAAGAAAACGGTTGCATGAATTTGAATCAAGGTCTCTTCATTCCAATTCATGCGATTGTTTGACATAAAAGGGGCATTCGATAAGCAGATCTTTAGACGTGCCGATATAGAAGCCAACCGATACAGGGCAGCCTGCTCAGCTCTCACAGATTAAGATATGAATCTATTCTCCTCAGACAATTAATGAACTTATGCCTATCCTACAAGATCCTACAGCCTAAAAATGACCAGTCTCATCGTTGGTCCGATGCGCTTTTGCAAAATCAAATATTGTCTCATAGCTCCGACACTCGTGCGCATCGCCCCATCCATCGAAGCCAGGCACCAAATCGCCATCTGCGTTCACCCCTGCCGTTTCCAGCGTTGTGTCGCCTGCACACATGATCGCCTGGCGCAGATAGTCGAAGCAGTGATGCAGGCTCTTTTCCGCCCCCTGGTGTTCCCTTGGGCCTCTTTCGCGGCCGAAGGCGACCTTGAGCTTTGACTGTTCCCCGCGTTTAGTAGAAAACGGGATGATAAGGGTAGAATTTAAGGGATAAGGGTCTGCCTCACCAGACAGTAGAGCTGGTGGAACATCGAGATGGAGTATATCTCTGTCATCACCTTGGGGTTTTGGACCGGGAACCCTCCCTTTAAGCCGTAATTCATAGGGTTTTTAACCTCTACTAAGCCTGCGCCAACTATAGGTTCAATGTCATTAGCACAAGCCCCTGAGCGCCCAACAAAACTACACCAGAGAATAGATCCGCTCAAAGAGACGCCCAGCGAGATGAAAGAAACAACATACGTACGTGGAAGCAGCATATCCCACGCCGACCGGTTCTCTGGTTTCCACGACTCTGCGCTGGCAAACGCCCCATCCAGCCTGAATTGGACCATCTCTTTCGGGACTGCATGTGCTTGTTAGCCTCTTCCCAACTCTTTTATGTCACTTTCGCCGAGTGCCTTAAACCATCGAGAACGAATGAGAACACACTATTTCCAAAATATGCTTCTGAGCGAACCGCCCCAGTTGTCAGGTTATCAGATGTCGGAAAATACGCCACGGTGAGAAGGACGCTGAAAATGAAGAGAGTGGCTAGGATGTAGTATCTCCGTTTCCATTGCGTGAGGGCCCTGCGGACATCGTCGGCAGATGTAAGGTGGTACTCCGGCTTATCATGTCTCGATGACAAATGTTCCCAATTCATTTTGAGTTGAGGATATAAAGGATGGCCGATGTGAGTATCTACGAGGTGGTCTGGATTATTAAATACGGTTTATTCTACAATTAAGCTCTCGAAGGATTGTTGTTGAAATTGAACCGCATAAGTCCGCATACATTCCCGTTCTTAAAACGACAACGGCATTTTCCACCGCGTACGTTTTTGTATTCACCCGATCCTACGTTAATAACGGCATCTGTGGCTTGTGCGTACGGAAACAAACACTGGCGTTGCTGATCCACTCCTTGACTCGGATTGCGGCGTCATTCGGTAATATTACTTCGCATCAACAGCATGGTCTTTATCGCAACTCCTCCATCGCTCCGCGCATCCGCATCCAACTTCGGGTCCCGGTAATTTACCTCTCCCGTCGTAATATTTTGGAAGCGGTCCCAAAAATCCGGCTGCGGAAGGATGCCACTCGGTCTGGACACGGACCCAGCGTGGCGGCAACAGGCATAAGCGATAACTCCGCGGGATGTTTCATTTCGAACGGGATGGTCAAACTGGTCCATCACCTTCATCTTCCATGGGCTGGGAAGAGGACCGAGTATAGAAATACAGAGTCGCAAAGATCTGGTACTATGGCACATGCGATGAAGAAAGAAAATAAAAAAAAAGTGCTGCTGTCGACTGGCCGCCGGAGGGAGTAAGGGGGATTCGGGGTTGCGGCGAAGGAGCGTGGTGGTTGCATCGACTGTCTCATATTAATTATGCGAGCCGGATTAGAGCTTACATGACTTCATAGGCACCAAACTGTACCTACTCTAACCCATTTTACGTCCAGCCCATATCTTCTCGATCAGTCCGTTGTCTTTACTCATATGGTTGCCGCCCTGGTTTCTCGCCTTAAGCCGTACCCATAGGTTAGCATCGACAGAGCCATTCGAGTCTCCGACGAAACTCTTCCTGGTACCACACGCCTGGTTCAGCCGGGAGCGAGCTGATCCCAATCAAAGCAGTCGCATACTTTGCGAGCCAGCACATCCACTAGGTCTGCGCCATCTAAGCATCACATCTCTGCCCTGGACACGCCGGTGCTAATCTTCCATCGCCCTGTCCAGACCTCTTTGAACTCTGCGAGATTAGGGGTCCACGATGAAGTGGTATCCTGCGTAAAGTCGGGACTGCCAGTCCTAATAAGATTCAGGGTTCCCGTGGTTTGTTCTACTGCGAGAACGAGATAATTATAAGCCATCGCTGCGGGAGCAGGGTAGTCTGGCATTATAAATTTTTCGAAGGCAGGACCCAAGAGGTTAAGCATGCCATAGACGTTGTCGGTGTCGTCGGAGCCAAAACCTCGGCTGCATTGGGGACCGTTATTGGCAGTTGCGGTGGCGATAATGTCATAACCCGAATCGGCTCATATGGCCATTCATACCTCCATGTACGAGACCGCCTCGTATTTGGGATCGAACGTGGCATCTGGATAGTCTGGCGGCGGTTAATACAGTACACGGTCAATTTCGGGATTTGGATGATCCCAAGATGTGTCTCCGTTGTTGCTGTTCCGAAACAGGTAGTCGCGGCAGCATATCTCGCAGCTGGTTGATATGCAACCTTGGGATTGGAGCCTAATAATAAAATGTAAACTGTATGGTGAAGTTCAATTCGGAGGTTATCCTTCAATTGACCTGGTAGGATTTCGATGAGACTTATCTTTTCTGTCGCGTCCAGAGATGGATACGAGTATTTGTACAGCACAGTCCGTGAGGAAGGGTGTTCTTGACAGTTCTCCATGATCCATCGTTTGTAAGCATAAAGATAAGGTGAAGCCTGGGAAAGAAACCGACGGCCAGGCTGATGTTTAGATCCATATTTTGTACTATTGCCTGTCAAAGCTATAGTTGCTGTCACTCGTGGAGACTATGCCATTAAATAGACGGCTCCCCAACCTAACCGAACCTGAAAGCCGCCCCAGCATGTCAGAATACTGGATGTTGGATATTGGAACTTTCCACACTCCAATTGGCCATTACTTAGCACAGCTTATGAAGCTGCTGATGCCGCTCTTGCCATTCTTGCAATCACTTGAGGCGGAGTAGTCAAGTGACTCGGGTACATTTCATGATGGGCTGAACCTTATTAATACTCGAGTATGTTCATAACGTAAATATATATACAAAGGCTATTAATGTTGCGAATTATAGACTACAACTTACTGTATTGTAATAAATTTATAAAAGGTTTAATCTAGTTCATAACTTAAACCTATTTATTCAATGAACATGAAGTGAAGTATAGTTGAATCTATTCCTGAAATATTTACTTAATATTAGTTGGGTGGCTCTCAACTAGAGGCCATTATATAGTGCAGCAGCAGATCAATAATACTACAACCTCATTTGCCCACTCTAGAAGGTAGGCGTATTCGTGGATCTATCAAAACTGAAGTCGTCCCCGTCCCCCTTGGTAACTGTAGCAACATTCTTTCACTTGGCAATAAAAATGTATGTGGCCTTATATTTTGGGTATTATCACGTGATTTAAGGGAGCGCCTGTCGACTATCGCCAATTCGAGGCCAGTGCAATCATCTGAAGTCTAAACATCACAACACCTAAACTCGCCAACCTTCTCGCTGTTGCTTATAAACCTCATAAAACACAATGCACTCTTTATAACCCGCCTTCTCTGTCAGCAAACCCTACCTAGGCGCTATTTCGCCGAAGTTGTCCGTCTGCATGGTTCGCGGCGGAACTTTTGGATTGAACTAGGGGAACATTCACATCAGGTGAGTTTGATATGGAGTTCAGTAACGCTACCTCTTGTAGCCTAAGCTCATATTTCTTATTTCTTATTTCATTATGAAATGGGCATCTAGTGCTGCCTATCTACCGCTTTATGCATATTCTCCTTCTTTGTTAACTATTCACAATATATTCTTCTTATTTGGTCCCTTTTTTCACGCTTTGTCGCCTCGGAGTAGGTTTATATTGAACTCAAGGCCCTTTGCGAGGCAATGTTTTTGCACCAAGAATCTTGTGTGGCCAGAATGCTTGTCAGGTGCCTGCGGCTTGGTCGATTCCACTCGTACGACACTTGCAATCAAAGGAGACTCTTCGTTCTACTTCCCAAGGTTTATTTTTTACGCGTCTATTTTTGTTAGAAGATAAGATTACTATACTAATCTGCTGGTAGGCCACCCTCTACTCGCTATATCCAACACTGTTATCACTCTCACTGGTGCTTTGTAATTATTTACCACCACCCCTAGCCCATCTGGTGGTACTGCAGATGCATCGTGGCCCTATATTCTTCGTCGGGTACTCCTCTGGTTTCGAGTTTATATTCTAGAATTGGCAAGCTCTAGCCATATATGGTGATGATGGATTCCACAAATGGCAACGATGTTGTCATGGCGGGGAGCGTTCCAGAGAATACCGGGATTGGGTTCATTGACCCTCGGGTCATGCACCTTCCTGAGAATGGTGATAGCCAAATAGACTTCGAAGAGGAAGATGCAGGAATGTCGGATATTTCCGAGCACTCAGTAGACTCACAGGCCTTATCCCCTCCTGTGCGGAAGAAATACCTGCCTACAGGATGTTGTTACGACGATCGGATGAAGCTGCACGCAAATGCAGACTTTTCGATAGACCCGCCACACCCCGAAGATCCAAGGAGGATAGCATCGATTATGAGGGCATTTAAAGAGTCAAAACTTGTTTATGTCGGCCCAGAAGAGGATCTTGCGGAAATTTTGAGGATCTCACCGACCCGATACATGTATCGTATAGCAGCGAGAGGAGCCACAGAGGAGGAAATTTGCACAGTCCATACGGCGATACATTTCAAATGGGTTGCTGACTTGTCGGGTATGACATCGGACGAACTGCGAGCAATGAGCAAGGCCCTTGATAGTGGCCGGAAGTCGCTCTACGTTGGGAACTACACTTATGAAGCTGCCCTTATCGCGGCAGGTGGTGCGATTGAAACCTGTAAGAACGTCGTGGCAGGCACGGTCAAGAATGCAATTGCAGTCATTCGCCCACCCGGTCACCACGCTGAAAGTGATGAGGCGTTAGGATTCTGCATGTTCAACAATGTCCCTGTTGCAGCACGAGTTTGCCAGGCCGATTTCCCCGATACCTGTCGCAAAGTCCTGATTCTTGATTGGGATGTACACCACGGCAACGGTATCCAGAATATATTCTATGACGACCCGAATGTGCTCTACATATCCCTCCATGTGTATATAGACGGATCCTTTTACCCTGGCTTTCCTGATGATTCATCCGTGCCCGACGGAGGCCTAGGGAACGTTGGTGCTGGCCCAGGCTCCGGGAAAAATGTCAACATTCCGTGGCATGCGCAGGGTATGGGCGACGGCGAATACCTTGGCGCCTTCCAACGGATTGTCATGCCTATTGCCCAAGAATTCGACCCAGACCTCGTCATTGTCTCCGCCGGCTTCGACGCCGCAGACGGAGACGAACTGGGCAAATGTTTTGTTTCGCCTGCATGCTACGCGCATATGACGCACATGCTGATGTCGCTTGCCGACGGCAAAGTGGCCGTCTGTCTCGAGGGCGGGTACAACCTCAAAGCAATCTCACGCTCCGCTTTGGCCGTCGCCAAAACCCTGATGGGCGAGCCGCCGGAGCGCATCAAGATGCCGCCGATCAACAAAGAGGCGTTGAAGGTCCTACATCGAGTGAAAGAGGCCCAAGCGCCGTTCTGGGAATGCATGCGACCGGGGAAGATCAATTTGAAAGAGGAGGAGGAGGCGGGTGGTGTGAGGACGAGTAACGTTATTCGCGCGTATCAGCATAAGATATTACGGCAGAAATACAAGATGGTTGATATGCACGTCACGAGGGATAAACTGGCAAAGGCGTTGGAGTACCAGGTGCTTATTACAAGCGAGTTTGCAACGGCAAAGAAGATTCTTCTCATTATTCACGATCCGTAAGTTGTGTTTGTTCAGGTTTCAGGGTATGGGAAGCGTGCTGATGTCTGTATTAGGCCTGAGGTTTTGGCTATGCCCGATCCCATTGACTACTCAGTTGAAGCTCACAACTCATGGATAGTAAGTGCAGCTGCTTTCACAGCATTTGCGTTAATCTGACTTGCTACAGAACGACGGTATAATGCCGTACATCGACTGGGCCGTCAACAACGGCTACGCGGTTATCGACGTCAACATGCCCATGCACATCGACGACTCGGACGTATGTTTCCCAGCTCAACCAGCCCAGCCCTACAATGCTAACATAAGTAGGCGAACATCGAAGAAGAGGGCTTTATCGAACGCCCAACTGAGATGGTGCATCGCGAGCGCATGAAGGAGCTCATGTGCTTCCTGTGGGACAATTATCTCGAAATCCACGAGTCGGAACACATTGTGCTTATGGGTGCTGGGGACTCGTACAGTGCTGTTAGAGAGCTGTTGGTGAACAGAGGTAAGATTTTCTCTTTCTACTATTTGGGTTTGATTCCGCGGGCCATGGGAAGCTGCTGTACCTCACTCAGCCACGTACTAATTCTCCTTTCAGAGTCTAAGCACAAGGTTCCCCTCGTTGTCTCATTTGTCTCCGGCTCGCTACGCCCCGTCCGCAGCGAAACCGACGCCAGTCTTGCGCACTGGTACAAGAAGCACTCACGCGTGTACGTGGCAGCCGACCACCTATGTTGGAAAGACCCAGAGCTGGAACGGAAAGTGACGAAGAGCCGGTATGGGCGCGTCATGAAGAGTGGGGTGGAGGGGCTGAACAAGATGCTCCGGGCGCATTTGCGGGAGGTGGTGGAGCTATTGGGGAGTGTTGGGGAGGAGGGGGAGGAAGAGTAGGGCGATTCAGGGATGAAGATTTGGAAAGGGAGAGGGTGGGGCAGGAGTAGGTCGATTCAGGGTTGAAGGTTTGAGAGAAGCCGAGGGGGGGGGTAGGCCGATTCAGGAGGGGATAATGGGGTGACAATCCTATTTATGGCTAGTGTATGACCTGATCCAAAGGCGAGCGATATAGGAAGTAACGATGCTCAGAAACGCTCTTTCCAAATTAAACTGCAACATATAAATATACTGCTAATATATTCTCCGCCATAATGAAGAGCATTAACAACAACACGATCCCAAGAGAAGGCGAAAGTATCAAAAAATTGCAGCAAAGAACTATGGCCGACCTTCCTGCAATGCTCTCGCAAACCTACAAAGAGAGAGTCACATACACTTATGAGTTTTCCCTCGAGGTCGTAAAAGTTATTGGTGTAATCGTTTTAGGTATTTTTACCATTGTTGTAGGCGCTTTTATATGCCTTTCTCTTATTTTCGCAACTTCTTATGTCGGGAAGTTCATGTCAATGTCGGAAAAGTTTGGCATGTGGCCAGCGTATGACCCCATTTTTCATTTCAATTTCCATCACCTAACTTTTTTAGTTGCCAACCCTGCGCATCCCCGCCCGAGATGTCATTCCGGTGTCCCTTCACTGTTACAGAAAAGCCGCGTCTGGGTTTCACGGAAGCGCCCTCCACAATGTCTACATCGGTTCAGGCTACGTCGGTTCAGGCGCCATGCTCATGCCCATCGGGGCAGTGATGCTAGAAGAATGGGTGGGGGGGAGGAGAAGGGAGAATTGGGGGTGGTTGATATTTCAGCTTCGTCACCTCCATTATCAACCGAGTCTTTCTCTTCATCGGAGTCGACTATCCTCGTATAAGAACTCGGTCAGATCCCCAGGGAATTTCGTGAATGAGACTTCGTCGACCGTTGTTAGAGGGCTGTCAAAATGCCTCTTTCTACCAACCCTCCTCGACCCCATCTCCTTCGTTCTTTCCCTTCCCAAGTCCATTCAGAGAATTATGCAGATGCATGTGGTATTATGCTATCATATAACTTTTAGTTCGACAACGGCCCAACGATTAGAGTTTCGCTCTAGTTTTCCCCGCTCTCCCCGCAAACTGACCCGCATTCCAGGGATTGCGAACTAAATTTACACCAAGCTTTTGATAGCGGAGTAGAGAACCCACTACAGTATCGTCTGTATTCTCCTCGATTATAATATAGTTTCCTAGAGTTACAGACGTCTGAGCTCTATAAAATAATAATACATAGATTACAATTTCTCCGTCGGTGATTAAACGCAATAGCCCCTCATTGCAAGTTTAGGCACAGTCTTCCCATATCAGTCCCACGCTAACTGTTCCCCCTTTTTTCTCTCCACGCCCTGCTACCCAGGACCTCCCTCGACCCTCCATCACCGCCATCACCGATCCACCCACGCGAAGCTTGGATGCCATCCATCCCCATTGCAAGCTATCATATGTATCGTCCCCGCTACAACTCATACAACCGGAGTACACGATCTTGAACCGAATTACCGCCCAGTCCTAAGAGAAGTTGCCAGGATGGTATTACCCATTCCCGGATGACGACCCCGGTTTTAGTGTTATGTGTTCGTCGAAGGATGTGCTGGTGTTGTTCGTGCCGCTGCTGTCACTACCCACCCCGCAATTCATTTGTTTCTCCACAGTGGGGCTATCTACCTCGAGCCGTCATACTCTATTCCATTGCCGAAGGAGTTACCGAAGCTTCATTTTGCTCCACCGTAAGGCGTAAGGAGCAGGTTGAATCAGATGTATACCCAAGCCTTACTTCATACTTCCATAAACACCATAACACCATCTTAATAAAACGCCAAGCCTTTTAACAACTGCGCTCGCCGCCGTCTAAAGAATTAATAGTTGAATTATGCTCCGAATGCACCGTATACGATTTTGTCTGAAGAATAGCCCTCTCGCTATGATTATCCGCATCTCCATTTGACGTAACCACCGCAGTTGAGGCATGGGGTGGTGCGTCTGCGCCACCCGAAAAAGGCTGCAAGTCTATGGCTTCTGGGAACTGCTCGTAATGATTTCGTTGATTCCGTGACCAAATGCGGGAGTTCTCGCTGTGGTGAGACTTCGACTTCGACCTCGATCGATCGTTGGATGTGGTGGGGGCGTTGCCGAATATGTTTGGGAAGAAGTGCGAGAAGAAACGACGCATTGTGGGAATCGAACCGCAAATGACAAACAGATTGCCTTCGATGAAGCTGTGACCCCGTTAGAGACTAGGATGCAACTGAGAGGCCTTGGGGTCATTAGTTGGTACTTACGTCCATACGTTTGCTGGCGCTGCATCCCAAGAAATGTCGGTGCTCTTGAGGGTTGCTGGCAGATACACCAATCGGACAATGGAGGTCGCAACAGTCCTGCGCAATTGTTAAATCAATACATGGTACCTTGGCTTGACAAGTTAGAAGGTGGGGCCACACTCACAATGAGCCGATGCCAAATATGAAAATACATGCAATCTTCTGCGATCTGCCCATATTGAGATGAAGAATCACAGGAGTGGGCAGCAGGAAGAGCATAATATCGGTGATTATGTTGGAAACAGCCGTAGCCATGTACAAGACACCAACGTCTAAGCAGTGTCCTGTTTGGATCTTGAAGTCAAAGGCTTTGCGGATGGGGCTGCAATGGAAGAACATGAGGAGTGTTATGACGGAGGTGTAGAGAGCGACAACGACGATGCTGAACCAGGCACCGATGCGAAACCATGTCTGCGGCGACAACTGGATGTAGACTGTGAGCAGCGACAGTTTCGTGAAGCCGTTGCACAGCTGGTAGACAGGGGCTGCAACGTATATGGCCTTTGCAAAAAGTCATTAATTAGCCCTCGTCATGCGATTTTGCGCGTACGACTGCGAGATAATGTCAATACTTACTACCGAGTACCTCTCGAACCTGTCGAGTGGCATTTCCCACACATGAGCACACATGCCGCCCTCGGCGATTGAATCTGCGACAGCACCGTCAGCAAAAAGGCCATCTTGAAAGAATGAGTCAAGTATTTCTTACGAACAAGTATCACCTGTGTTACTATTGACATCGCCTGCGGATTGTTGTTAGTCGTCTATGTCATAGAATAAATTCGCTGTATCGCCATATCGTACCCATCCAAAGAGCATGAAATCTATTGCGCAAAATCAGCAACTAGTATTTGCCGGCCTCCCTGAATAATACTGACAGTCATCCAACTGCAATCTCCTGGCTTTTGACAAATATAGCTTCGTATAGATGCGCTGACACAGGGCGAGAAAGGCCAAGGGAGCGCCTATGCCGAACACCAGGTAATGCGCGAGCCATAGATTCTGGCGCGGATGGTCGAAATCTGGGGTGACGCCTGGTGGCGGCAGCTTTAAGACTGTGACGCCGTCGACGACTGGAAAGCCCGACATATCGTCAGAGCAGCCGTCTACACAGACAGACAGAGAGAGCTTTGCGACGCCGGGTGAGAAAAAATGGGAGGTGTCAACAAGTTGAAAATCGCGCGGAGAGCGCCATGATCAGATTATATAAATACAGTACCATATATGTATGGTATGGTACTGTACTATATGTATGCTATACTAGTATGTACGTACAGTATAATACATGCATAGACTATTCCATTACCCCTTCTTCTCATCAACGGAGTATTCCGAGAATTGGGGATTCGTTCTCGGCATTCTTGTTTCCATCCCTGCTTGGCCGTATTACCTTAGCTACTTTAGTATGTGCGTAGAATGCCCTTACAGCTATTCGTTCATTTGACGTCTTTTTCCGCTGGCGAAGGTTAGATCGGCGTGGCTCCAATCTCTGGTTCGTATCCTTTAGAGTATTTTCGTACTAGAGTAAGAAAGTACGACCGAATGGCACTACCTGCCACATAAGGGAGAGAACCGAGCGCACTACCGAGCGAAGCATCCCTCACTACCGGGGGCTTATAACCATGAGTTTAACCCATGGGTTAGCCAATGTGGAGAGCTGATCTACCGCTAAGCATGCTACCATGGCGTCCAGTTCCCCGACAACGTAATGTTCCAACAACGCAATCTCGCTTTGTCATGCCTTCGCTACTACTACTACGAGTAGTATGGTACTGTATGCATCCAACTGTATGTGGAATCTATGGCATGGATGGGCTTCAGGTCGACATGGTTGGGCCCTGTGGCGGAGCCTTAGAAAAGCCATATTCCACAATTCGCCGTTCGGGAGCTTCTCCGTTTCGTTCCAGCTGGGTGCCTTGCTCGTATACCTACATCTACTACTGATCAAAGTATGAAGAGTAGGCGATCGCTATCACGCGCCTCGTAAGCGTGCACGGGTGAGTTTGTTCTCTTCTGCGCGAGTTATTCCAAGCGTTCAGCGTCACCGTTATTGTCGCTCTCTCTGTCGCTGCTTCTGTTGCTGCTTCTGTCGCTGTTGCTGAATCTCTTGTGTTTGAACTCCCTTCATAACTACACTATGAAGCTCTCTGTTGCGGTATCGCTCGGGTCTCTCGCTGCTACGGCTATTGCGGGTAGCGATCCTCGACGCGTCTGTGTACGTGTCTCACTTCTATTCTGCCCTTGTCTCCCTTCACACCCAGCACACCCACAATTGAAGTGACAGGAACACCGCTAATCTGCTTCTAGTGCGAGAGTCTCGGAGCGAACAAGCAGCTTCGTGGTAAGGTCCTCTCGCCGGGGAGTGTAGGGTACGATGCGCAGTTGGATACGTACTACTCGGCCAATGCGGCGCAACACGCCTGGTGCATGGTTATGCCCGAAAGTACGAAAGATGTGCAAGCAACCATTAAGATTCTCACCAAGAATGAATGTCCTTTCGGTATCAAGGCTGGTGCTCACTCGGCATGGAAGGGCTCCAACGGCATCGCTCAGGGTGTCACGGTTGATTTTGGCCACATGAACTCGACGACCTACAACCCGGACACCGGGATTGTCTCGATTCAGCCCGGTGCAAGATGGGGCTCGGTGTATGAAACTCTCAACCCTTACGATGTCGCTCTTGTCGGTGCGCGAACATCTGTAGTCGGCGTTGGCGGCTTCACCACGGGTAGCGGAGTACGTGTTTCCCAAATAATCGGCGGACGGGCGAGCATTGGCTAACAACCTTCTTGTATTCCTTCCACAGCAACTCTCACGGTTTTACTTGCGATAGTGTTGAGAACTGGGAGATTGTTCTTGCTGACGGCAGAGTTGTAAACGCTAACTCCAAGGAGAATGCCGACCTCTGGAAGGCCCAGAAGGGCGCCTCCGGAAACCTGGGCTTCGTCACCAGAATTGATCAGCGTAAGCATTGCAACCATTGTAAATATTGTTGGCGTTGTGGCAATTTTCTGATAATGTAACCTCAGAGACTGTCCAAGGTACCCAGCTTTGGGGTGGTTTCACCAGCTACGAGCTGAGCGAGAGAGATGCCGTCTTCGCCGCCTACATCGACTTCGTGGAGAAGACCGAAGAGAATTCCCCCGATCAGGTCATCGTTGCCATGTACTATGACTCTACTGGATTCTCCATTCAATCCATCTTGACTAACAACAAGGGCATTCCCAATGCTCCCGCTTTCGATGGTTTCCTTGCGCTGCCTAACATTTCCAGCACTGTGACCTCGGGACCCATATCTGATATTATCCCCCAGTTCACCGGTCCCACGCCCCTTGGTCTCTTGTAAGCCCAACACACACTCCCCACTTCTGTGGAAGTTCTTTTATATGATCATCGACTAACACCCTAAAAGCGCCAACTGGTTCACAGGTATGGCCACCAACAACCTCGAGGTCCTCAAATCCATCGATGACCTACATCACCAATACATCCCTCTGATGCAGGCCGCCGCCCCCAACTCCAATTTCAGCACCCTCGTTGATTTCCAGCCCGTAACCAACTCCATGGTCGATAACAGCGTGAAGCGCGGCGGCAACATTCTCGGCCTCGAGCGCGTCGTCAAAGACGGCCCCGTCGTCATGTGGCTTGTTTCTCTGACTGTCGACACTGAGGAGAACCAGAAGGCCATCCTACCGATTGCACGCGAGTTTGTTGGCGCCATTAACAAGGCGCAGAAAGAGGCTGGGCATTGGATTGATTGGGTCTATCTCAACTATGCCTGGAAAGATGCGAAGCCTTTCAAATACTACGGGGAGGAGAACATTGAGCTACTAAGCGCTGTGTCGCACAAGTACGATTGTAACAGTGTGTTTCAGAAGCTGCGTCAGACCGGCTTTAAGCTGTAGGTCTGGCCTGCAACACAAGCTTCAGCACAAAGGAACGGCAGAGAATATTCTATTCGCAGCGATATACGGTGTACAGAGAAGTCTATCATTTTACTCTCAAGTATGTTAGCATAAAAACTATGTACTTAACCCACATCACAGTGTTAGGCTTCAATGGGCTATCGTAACAAATAACGGTGCAAAGCCATTAGGCTTCACTAGAAATGGTGACCATGATTATGGATAACCCTAATTAATCAACGAGCTACTTTGCTTTCTAACCATGTACTCTAGGTTGGCGTAAGACCCTTCCGGTACTCTCACAGATAGTTAGGTTAGATCAAGGTTTATAATTAATCGCCTACCAATCTTATATATTAGGATTCTCCCTCAGAAATTTCTCCAAACTCGTCGCTTTTACGCCGGGATAACCTTCGTTATCCAGCTTCCCCAAGTTCCAAGTCCCCTTAATCGTGAATAGCTGGAAGAACAAGCGGTGGTACTCCCAGAACCTACTCCTGCCCCATTTCTCTCTGCCTGCAACTGCCTTCTTCTCTAGCTCCTCCACCGACCCCTTTTCCACAATGTCAACTTTCGCTTCCGGGTGGACCTTCTGGTAGATCTCGGCCACCTCCCGCAGGGAATGCACCCACGAAACCAAGTTTACAAACCCCCCCTTTTCCGCATCCGGACCCGTCACGACCTCGATACTGAACGCGCCAGCATCGGCCTCTGTAGTGAAAAACCAGGGTTCGTTACCAGTTCCATAGACGTCCATTGATCTCACCCTGTGATCGGGGCTGGTGCTAGAAGCGCCCTGTGGTTCGGGATCCCACACGCCATCGTCAGCAGGGGTGAAGCCGCGCTCCTTGTGAGAGCCAAAAAATACTTCGGCCAGTATGCCGGTAAGAATATGCAGAGTCTTGATGCTACTAGAGAGACTAGCCTGCGCGTGAAAGGCTATGTAGGGGTCGTAAACTTCCTGGTCGCGCAGCGCAATGCGGCGCCAATCGTAGTTCCAGGATGCAGCTAGGAAGCGCTGAGGTCACACGGCAAACTATTAGCCCAATAATTATGCTTGAATAGCAGGTGCCCGGCCACCAACCTTGATACCAGCCCGCTCCGCGGCGCGCAAGAGCAAGAGCTGCCCCTCAAGCGCTAGTTCTGCAAGTCCGCCATATGCACAGATCACGGCATCGACGCCTTGGACCGCCTTCTCCAGGGCGGAGATGTCGTAGTAATTCTCTGATTGCACGAAGGATTCGAGACCTGAGAGAATGGCGGGAGCAAGTTTTGTTGGGGAACGGCCTAGCCCGCGGATTTTGTGCCCTCGCTCTAGGCCAGCGAGTGCAGCTTGCTTCCCAACGTTTCCCGTGATGCCAGCAATTAGAATTAACATTGTGTACGATTGTGCTGAATGAGATGAATGGTTTGGGGGAATAGGATGACCTGCTTCAAAGTCTCAGCTTCATTTATATACTGCACGTAGGATACTTTAAGTGCACGTAGCAACTGGATAGATGCTGTGCAGTAGGTAGGCATTTAGGTGGGGTTGAAGTATGGATTGTTACGATCTTATAGGTCGGACCGCGATGAGCGAGAATGGCTCATACTCTGTCATGCAGTATCCCATGACGCTAAAATAATACAATGTTTGTTCACTATATAACCCATCTAACGACGACAACAATCTAATATCTATCCCATACAAATTCATGGGCCACCCTAATCTCATCTGCCGTAAACTTGCAAAGCCACAGCTTGGACACCTCATACCAGTGGCCAAGATTGCACAGGCTGTATGAGTTATCACAGCACGAAGGATCGCCGTATGCGCCGTATGCCGTAGCAGAAGGGCAATTGGATAATTGTTCTGTTGCACTTCTCTAGAGCGATTTCCATTACTACTGCATGCCCGGCGTGATAATCTATCCATCTATCTTATTTACCCCAATTCACCTGTGGATTCTCATCCGTGGCTTTGGCAGCTGTCACCGAGCTCATGCACCCCAAGTGTAGAGTGGTCCGTGCGGGGAATACAACACCACGGCGCCAAGTATCATATTGGTTGCTCCTTCTCGACGACATATGAGAACATAAAAGGCTACTGATAGCTGACTGTTCCACTCACAATGACCCTCCCCGACATCCCATGTCTCACCAACCCTTCTCATAGCTATAACATCCACTGCTTCCATCCCCCGCCCTCAGATCAACCATCGCTCCCCCTTTCCACCCCACCATGTCTTGCAAACCCTCCTCACCGCTTCCACCCACAAAACCTAGAGATGCCGCTTCGGATCCAAATTGAGGGTCCACTGTTAGCTCTTCAGAAGCTCCTTCCAAGGGTATCATGGCACACCCCTAACCACGCCCCAGATTTCCCATTGGCTGGAGGACCAGAGCTGGCGAAGCTGGCATTCCGGGCGATATACCAGCGGGATATGCGTCCTGATATTGATGGTGATATGGTGGTGCGGGATGAATACACAGGTTGGTTGGTAGAAGCTCGACCAAAATCGTAAGTGACTATTTTATACGCTTCTTTGGTCAAAAATATACGCTGAGCCCCTTGTGCTATAGTATGATTGATTACTACGGGGTTACATTCGACCATCTTGTCCCAGCCAATGACACGGATCCAGAAGTCCTGCAGATCAATATTGTTGAAGTCGAAGATGATGGGGGCGCCTATGCAAATAAGTATAACCCCTTTGATATCGATCCGGCAGAATACATTGGGCGGAAGGTGCTTGCTGTCCCGAGATGCTGTCAGAAAAGGAAGGGCACCACGGATCGGAGGAGGATTAATGATGGGGTGAATATTAGAGATGGAAGGGATGTTTACAGTTTACAGGGCTTATAAGTGAAAGACTGATCTTCTCACCCGGTGCCATTCTTAGCAGACTTTACCTGTTCTCATTTTGGGCTTACTCTCACTCAGTGTGCAACACTACTTATATCCTACTATGTCTATAACTGTTACATACGACCATAGACTCAAGAGAATTGGGCATCCCGTCCGCTCTGCCATACACAAGCTTGAGATCGGTGGATTAGTAGTTGGGTGGGTGACCACCAGCGAATACCCACTGTTGTATGTTTTTATCATTTTTTATTTTTTTTTGGACTAGGGGCGTCTGCAGAATCCTACGCAATATGCTCGCATTATAATCCAGGACGGGACAAATGTCGCCCATTATGACAGATAGACAATCCACCTAACGCATCTCTCCACTGGCAGGCGATCCGTCGTGCCTCATTGTAGATTCTTCAATTCATTGATTTAACTACCATGACATCGTGCCCTAATATACACCTATCCTAAGAACTGCAGCTACACTGCATCCCCCTCCCCTCCCTCGGCACATCCCCCACCCACCTCTCCTCCTCCTCGCGGTCCCCTCCCCACGTCTCCTCAAAGGGGTTCAGCGCCATCTTCATCACGCGCCCCAGCACGTCGCGCTCTCCATCCTTCTCCACGCGCCGGATAACCTCGTCCAGGATCCACGAGCGCGGGATGAAATTCGGGTTCACAGCCCTCATAGAGGCCTGCCTCTCTTCTTCCGCCTGTGGTGTAACTACCTCGTCCGCCGCGCCCCAGTCCTCCACAACCCTCACGCGCCACTTATCCAACCACGCACCAACTCGCTCTCTCGCTGCTGCCTCGTCTCCAACCACCCCCTCCTTATGGAAGAATAAGCTCGCCTTCTCTTTCCTCGCCTCCTCGGTCTCTAGCTCCTCAACGCTCACCCCACTCAGTCGGCGGAAGAACTGGTTGAAATCTAACTTCAGCGCCTCCATCGTATCTAACAGCTCGCTAAACAGCGTCTCAAAGTCGTCAGGCTTGTGCACCTTGAGTCCCAGGCGCGCAGTCATGAGGCGCTTGTACTCCTCCAGGAAGACCGCCTTGTACTCCTCGCCCGTACGTGTGATGAGCCCCTCGGCGCGCGAGACCAGTTCGTCGGCGTCTTCCTGCCTGACGCCTTTCTCGACAAACTCAGCAGCGTCAACGCCGGCGCCGGCGCCGATTAGCTCGCCGAGAGTCTCGCCGAGGCGCACCAGGTTCCACCAGATGATGGTAGGCTGATTGCGGTAGGAGTAGCGTAGCATACCGTCGTCGTGGTTGGGGGTGTAGTTAGGGTCGAAGGTGTCGAGGAAGGCGAAGGGGCCGAAGTCGAGGGAGAGGCCCATGAGAGACGTATTGTCGGTATTGAGGACGCCGTTGGTGAAGGCGTAAGCTTGCCACGCAGCAACGGTCTTAGCGTTCCGGCGGGTTATTTCGCGGTAGAGCCTAGCGTATCGGTTCTCCTCCAACCCAGCGGGGCCGTCAATTGTATCTTTTTCAACGGGTGTAGAGGGGGGCTCGGCGGTATCTTGTTGATCATCGGGGAGACGGGCAGGAAGGGAGCTCCACCCCTCGAAGACATGCTCAGCCGTATAGTCGGCGAGCTTGCGGACGAGGTCCCTGTCGCCACGAGCGCGGAGGAGGTCGAATGTGCCGATGCGTAGCCACGATTGAGCAAAACGGGCCACGATTGCCCCAGGTTCGGTCGTTTCGCGGCGGACCTTCGAATGTGGGAGGAGGGTGAGGGACAGGGCACGGGTCGTTGGAATCCGAAGGGCGTTGAGGGCTTCGGAGACGACGAATTCGCGGATCGACGAGCGCAGGACTGCCTTGCCATCCGCAAAGCGTGAATATGGCGTCATCCCAGCTCCCTTGAGTTGTAACTCGTATCTAGTCTTTGTTTCGGGGTTTGTTGTCTCGAATAGTGAGATGGCGCGACCGTCACCGAGTTGACCGGCCCAAGATCCGAATTGCCAACCACCATAGCATTGTGCCCAGGGGTATCCACCTTCTTGTTTGTCTTCGTTCCAGCCAAGTAGCCTATTACCAGCAACAAGCTGACGAAACTCTTCGGTCTCTGCTTCCTCTGGTTTTATGCCTAAATCCCTTAGGGCGGCGGGGCTAACCCCGAGTAGCTCAGGGTCCACGGCTTCATCAGGGCGAACCCAAGTAAACAGGGCACCTTTAACCATCCGAGGGCCTAAATCATCTCTCGGTGTCTTATGTGATATCGCTGGGCTTGGAAATGCAGAGTCGGCAGGCAGATTGGCCGTAAAGTTCCATGACTTTGGGAGATCCTTCAGCGCAACGCCTCCGGTGGCGCCCTGGGAGGTGGCGCCGCTGGTGATATGGGACGACATCTGCGCGAAACGTGCGCAGGTGTTCATAGGTCGTATCAATTGTCGGAATAGCATGCCATATATACCGTCAATATATATATAATATAGCGCGACGACCGAAGAAGGTATGGGGATGAAATAGAGTGCTGAGGGCGGCGGGAGGTGACGTTATGCCGTTGCCGGATAACTCAAATTCGACATTAGTGGCGATAACCGATAAGGAAACAATCGACAGCTCAAATATAGCTCTAGATTTCTTCAAAAAATGTCCAATTCGCATTTTTACTTAATATCAGGCTCGTTTTAGAGGAATAGCAATCTCATTGATAATCTGTTCAAATCTACTGCTAATTGTAAATAAATCATACCCTGAAGCCTGCAGCGAAAGCAGCTTCGATAGACCCCACCTGTGTTCTGCCGAAAGTTGTGGAACAGTGTCTCGTCATACCCCGCGCATTGCCCCTCAAATATATCTCGACCTTCACTTTTCATACAATTAATCCCCCGAGACGGTGTTGAATCTACCATACCAACTCTATCTACCTCAGCAAATCATCGAATCGAAATGAATTCTACTACAGCTTCCTACAACATTTCTCACGAAGGGAACACCAATGCCGATTCACCCAAAGAGGTCCAAGGTGTCCCAATCCTCACTCTCAACGATGGCCACAAAATTCCCATGGTTCGTCTCCGCTTCTGGTTCGCACTCCCCAAGACTTCAAATTAACCAAATCTCAGCTTGGCTACGGTACCGGCACGGCCCAGGCCCGCATAGGGAAAGCCAGCAACGACCTGGACGAATCCCTCGTAGCTACGATCCTCATGGCCATCCGCACCGGCTACCACCACCTCGATGGCGCCGAATTTTACGGTAACGAGCGCGAGCTCGGGGAAGCAATTAAGCAATCCGGTCTCCCCCGCTCCACCTTTTTCGTCACCACCAAAATTCCCGGCACCGAACCCACAGACACCGAAGCCAGCTTCGCCTCCTCCCTCGAGAAGCTCGGCCTCGACTACGTCGACCTCTACCTCATCCACGCGCCGTACTTCGCCTCCACGGATGCCGATCTACAAGCCAAGTGGGCCGAGTTTGAAGCAATCAAGGCCAGTGGCCGCGCACGTAGCATCGGCGTCAGCAACTTCCTACAGCCACATCTCGAGGCGATTCTCAAGACCGCAAAGGTCGTGCCGGCTGTCAATCAGATCGAATACCACCCGTATCTGCAGCACAAGGGTCTGGTGGAGTTTAATCAGGAGCACGGGATCGCTACGGTAGCGTATTCGCCTCTTGCGGCACTGCTGCACGCGCGGCCAGGACCAATGGACAGGTATTATTCGAACTTGGCGGCGAAGTATGGGATTACTGAGGCGGAGGTGGCATTGAGGTGGGTGGTGGACCAGGGGATGGTGGTGCTGACGACTAGTTCGAAGGAGGAGCGGTTGAAGACGTATCTGGCGAATATTGGGAGGTGGAAGCTAACGCCGAGAGAGGTGGATAATATCAAGGAGATTGGACGGGAGAAGCATTATAGAGGGTATTGGAAAAATAGGTTTGCGGCTGATGATAGGTCGTAGAGTTGTGAAAATAGTTCTTGAGTTGTTCGTGCGTCGATGCGCCAACTACTACTCCTTCTCGTGCGCTCTCTTTGTATTTAGCATATGTGTTTAGAGTAAACAATGTAGAAGCTGTATATAGCCACTTTTCCGAAGATAGAATGAAGACTAGATCCTGTGGGTATCCTGACTCCTTTAGTAAACTCCATATCCCAAAGCTCATACCGTGCAACAGCTCTTAGCAAACCCGAACGCTCCCTCATCAGGCTACAACCCATTTCTTTCGCCTCAAACTCAACATCAACTCGACGTCGTCGCACCACTTCCCTCCCCACCCGTCCCATCCAACGCCCCC
>JPJV01001825.1:0-24989 GCA_000750745.1 Pseudogymnoascus sp. VKM F-4281 (FW-2241)
CAATCCCCCCCTCCCAACAACAGAGCTACCCAGGCCAAGTTGTACAACCTTTCAGGTCAATTTAAAAGCAAAGCAACGCCGATGGAACCATTCGCGTAAATACATAAAAGAGGTATCAAGAGTGTAGAGCATCTAGAAGTCCTCGTCGAAGTTGAAGTCGCCGCCATTCTCTGCTTTCGACTCAATCTGTGCAGCGGTATCTTCATGCTTCTTGGTGGTCGACGCCATGACACCAGTCTTTTGGTAGTCGGCGACACGCTTCTCGAAGAAGTTTGTCTTCCCTGCCAAGGAGATGTTCTCCATGAAATCGAATGGGTTGGTCGACTTGTAGTACTTCTCGTTGCCAAGAGAAAGCAGCAGCCTGTCGGCAACGAACTCAATGTATTGCTTCATCAAGTTCGCGTTCATACCGAGCAGCGCACAGGGGAGTGCCTCAGTCAAGAATTCTTGCTCGATGGTAACAGCCTCGGTGATGACGTCTTGGACGGCTTGCTTGCTTGGGCGGTGTCTAAGGTGAGAGAAGAGGAGGCAGGCAAAGTCAGTGTGAAGACCCTCGTCACGGGAGATGAGCTCGTTGGAGAAGGTCAGGCCAGCCATGAGGCCACGCTTCTTAAGCCAGAAAATGGAGGCGAAGGAACCAGAGAAGAAGATCCCCTCCACGGCAGCGAAGGCAACGAGACGCTGGGCAAAGGTGGAATCCTTATCTTGGATCCACCTAACTGCCCAGTCAGCCTTCTTCTTGATGCAGGGAATGGTCTCGATGGCATTGAAGAGGTATGTGCGTTGAGCTTGCTCCTTGATGTATGTGTCGATGAGGAGGGAGTATGTCTCGGCGTGAATGTTCTCAATCATGATCTGGAACCCGTAGAAACAGCGGGCTTCTGGGATCTGGACCTCGCTGCTGAAGCGCTCGAGGAGGTTCTCGTTGACAATTCCGTCAGACGCGGCGAAGAAAGCGAGAACATGGGAGATGAAGTAGCGCTCATCGTCATTGAGGCGGTTGTTCCAGTCGTGAAGATCCTTGGAGAGATCAATCTCCTCAGCTGTCCAGAAAGACGCTTCCGCCTTCTTGTACATCTGCCAGATCTATCGTAAATTGTCAGCATAAAATCCACTTTACGCGTTACGCGTCCGTGCTGACGCGACGTGATTACATACCTCGTGGTACTTGATTGGGAACAGGACGAATCTGTTGGGGTTTGACTGGAGCAGGGGCTCGTCGGCCTCCTCTGGCTTAATTGTAGGTGCGATCAAGCTCAAATCGGGCTCTGCCACGACGACTGTCTTCTTGGTCTCGACGACGGCATCGGCTGGTGCTTGGGCGTCGAACGGGAGGTTCTCTTTTCCAACGGCGGCGAAGTCAAGCTTCTTGGCTGGAGAGTCGTTCATCTTCAAGTTCTCGAGGGAAGAGGCTGTCTGTAGCGTTCGTTAGTAGCTATCCGACGTCGACAGCGACGGTGGCAAGAGATTACATACCTTTTTCGACGGTGTGATTTGCGTGGTCATTGCGTTATAGTATGAGGATATAGAACTCAATTGAGTTAATGTAGATGTGCTGGTAGTGTTGGTACAAAGTGAGAGAGTAGTAAAGAGGAATTCGCTGTGTTGATGGTGACGTGAAGAATATGGTGGTAGAGGGGAAGAGCGCGTCCTTTGTAGTCCCCGTCAAGGACCCTAGTTTGTTTCTTGGAGGCGCGTTATTTCTCACGTGACGCGATTTTACGCGTTTTGCCCATTAAAGAGAAGAGGCTGGGATTCGCACCGACACTTTACACAACAGCCTAACCATACTAAGACAACAAAAACTCCACCCTGTACGCCTCCAGATCCGTATTTCCGGCCTTCGTTGGATCGGCTGAAATAATTTCATGAAACTGTCCCATGTTGTGCCACTTGTGTGGACAGAGACCCCCTCACGCTAGATGATCTGATAAGATTAATCCCAGCCATTCGCAGGCAGCTGTCCAAGGAAAGAGTCACTTATATCCACAGATGGGTCTTCAATCCACAGCTATGCACGCGCGTTTGTGTTGAAATCATGACCTGCCTTAGTAAAGCTCAGCAATCAGCATAATATGTCTTAGTAAAGCCCAGCAACCAGCTTGGCTATGGGGCTTCTGACTCATTTTGCTGAGCATTTGGATGCCGAGCCAACAAGTTCACTTGTAAACATGGCAACGTACATCTGAGCCATTGCTGGACTACAAGATTGAAGCGGGGTCCATTGGTCATGCAAGGTTGTAATATTCAATTGTACGATTTTCACCGCGGTATCCAGCTCCGAGACTATACAAAGGTTACGAGTACAAACATAAATAAACATTAACGCGGCGCGTAATTAGTATCCAAACGCCATCGTTTGCAAACACCGACTGAGTATGGTGGCGTATCGGCATGCCGTTGTCCAACGGCGCGTTCGACAAGAGGCTGCTTGCTTTTCTTCGCCCAGCCACCAAACCACCCTCCTCGGCCGCTTGAAGGTCTTTGACCCCGAGCGTACGCGATAGAGCTTGCCTGAGATAATATATACGCTAGTCTTCATCCGATCAAAGCGCATATTGTTTAAGCTTAGAAGGCTGCGCCACATATGCGCCGCACTTCTGCACCGCCACAACACCAAACTGTCGCTGCATCCGTGCTATGTTGATTGGTGCAAAGACAAGGCAGCGGCAAACATCGTCATTGAATATACAACTGCCATGATATAAGCACATTATCTGAACTGTTATACCCATCAGTTTCTGAGCCTCCGATCTCTAACTTTCGATCTGGGACATCTTGCATATCTGGGGTACTGGTTCCGCAAGCGACATCGATCGACCGACGTGTTTCCGAGCCGCGACACCTTGGCACTTCACAGATACGCCTGCTTGGGATATTCTTATCCTCAAGAAACACTCCAAAGTTCTTTCGAGTCGTGGATATGCTAGCAAAGTGTAGCCTAGATGACAGACTCCAAAATGCAGCTAGAAGACTGTGAGTACAGGATGAAAGACCGTCGTGGGCTGGAATTACCCGCATTCATTGACGCGACAAGGGCTGACGAGATGATGCTGGAACAGGGCTCGATGATTTATGTGTACGATTTATTATCAACTTACCAGAGGAGGATCTATCCTCAGTAGCGAGGATATGTTTCCAAGTCGAGGAGGCACAATGGTTTTACGAAGACTTCATACGGCCGCTGGATCCGTCTCTCCCATCCATGTCACTCCGCAGCTTCTGCCTCAGGATATTCCAACATTGCCCCCTCCTATCAGCATTTTCGATTGACAATCACATGCGAGCCTTTGAAGAATTTCTCCTATACAAGACCCGCGTGCCCGTTCGAGGTGCGATAATGCTGAACCAAGCGCTAGACGCCGTTGTTCTTGTAAAGGGCTGGAAGAAAGGAGCGAATTGGAGCTTTCCTAGAGGGAAAATCAACAAGGATGAAGATGATCTTGATTGTGCTGTGCGTGAGGTATACGAAGAGACTGGCTACGATATTAGGGCTGCAGGCCTGGTTCCGGAATCAGACGAAGTGAAATATATCGATATCCCTATGCGCGAGCAGCATATCAGGCTGTACGTCTTCAGAGATATCCCTATGGACACTCATTTCGAACCAAGAACAAGAAAAGAAATCAGCAAGATTGAATGGTACCGATTGTCAGATCTCCCTGCTTTCAGGAAGAAGAATCAGCAAACTGGGAACGACGCCGAAGTTGCGAAGAATGCGAATAAATTCTATATGGTAGCGCCATTCCTAGTACCACTGAAGAAATGGGTTCAACAGCAGAAGAAGAAAGACTCCGAGCGTGTTTCAAGCAATCAGTATTTATCGCAATACGCAGATGAGGGCCAGACCGAGGAGGAAGGCTTTAGAAGCGCAATCGAGGGCTTTGAAATGCCAACTTCAAACCCCCATCCCTCTTCGGCCCCAGAGTTAAATACGATGGAAGGAGCCACAGCAGCCCTTCATAGACTATTAAAGATACAGCCTGCGACGCAGGGTCTCCAACCACACCCCGGCAGCGCTGCCCAACAGCCAGCAGGAAACACCGGTGACGCCCTGCTTGCCATACTTCGCGGAAAGCCCCAAGGCGAAGCACAACAGGCTTCATTTCAACCACCCCGTGGCCCAATGGATTTTGCTTACAATTCGGCTCAAACTCAGCGGAATCCGCAGCATCAGTACTCAATGAATCCACATGAGTCTAATCCCCAACCGTACAGTGGAGCCTCCATTGGCTTGGACAATAGGATGCAAATCGAACAGCAACAGAATTATAATTATGCTACTCAGCATCATCAGAACTCGCTTTCTGGTGGTATGCGTATGGCCAACCCTCAGGGGACCGGGGCAGTTGGAAACCCAGCACATAACGCCGGCCAACAACACAATGCAACACAAGTGAATGCAAGCTTTCCCGCCGATTCTGCTTACTTTCCGGGCACTCAATTTCCTGGGCCACAGGCACAGCCTCAGTTCGGACGCCACCCTCAGTTCCTGCAACATCCCCAACCACTCCCACCACAAGTCCAACAAGGCGTATTCACAGGTGGCCAGTCCCACGGTCCGATTTTGACACCTCAGTTTATGCAGCAGGCTACTCAGCAGAATATGCCGCAGATTCCTCAGCAGCGCCCGTCCCAATTTTCTCCTCCAACGCAACCGAATCTACCAATCATGCACGAATCTATAATATCACCACCCAAGCCAACGCCACCGCAATTGACAAGCCACTCGTTGGCCCTCTTGAACGCGTTTCGCGGGCAAGATAGGGTGGTGTCAGAAAGCAAAGCTTCAAACAGCCATCCACTGTCGGGCTTCACTCAGGGGCACGTAACACCTACTACACAGCTTCAAGAGCTCCCCAGTGAGAACCCGTTGCGAGATCAAGCGATTGCCAATCGCCCTGTAGCAAGCTACGAGCAACGGTCGCCACAGGCAGTTGCCCCTAGCATGACTGTCGAGTCGCCGCCAGCCGATGTGCATAAATCTGCACTTCTGAGCCTATTTAAGACTCCTACAGCCACTACTGCTCGTATGGCAAAACCAGTTCCAGCAGAGCCTCCCCAGGTTCCTCCAATGCCAGCGGCAGTGGACACTCGGCCTGCAGTATCTCCAGCTTCTGCACCGAGGCCTCGTGGACCGCTTCCTGATGGCCACCTGCCTCTCAGTAAGCCAAAGGCTGATGGTAGATCCGGCGTTCAGTCTCGCGCACCGGAACAGCAACAGCCATTTAGGCCGACTGCTATTTTAACACGGCCTGCCCAGGCAGGTTCAAAGCCGTCCACCCCGCAGCCCACTCCGCAGCCGCGGCAACCTCCACAGCCTTCGCAAGCTCAGCAAGCCCAGCAGCCTCAGCAATCTCGGCCAGCTCATGGCAAGGGAGCGAGGAAAACAGGCACGGCTCCGAAACGCCAAGCTGATGTTGAGGCACCACAGCAAGCACCGAAACCGTTTGCGCCTCAAATCCTTAAGCGACCACCACAAGGCATTCCAATGCCTGCAGAGCTTTCTGGTATCAGCCCAACTAGGTTATCACCTCCAGTGCTACCAGATATCGATCCGCAGCATGCAGCCCAACCTACGCCTCCTCCAGGCCACAAGCAGGCTTTACTTTCGCTGTTCAAGAAATTGCCAGAGCCAGCGTCTTCGGGTCCTGCGGGGCAACAGAAGCTTGGTCCCGAGAGGCCTTTTGCTTCTGGTGGAGAGAATACTGGAGCGCAGCAATCTAGGAGGACCAGCAACCAGACCCCAATGTCTCCAACAGATAAGGGGTTTCTATTGGGCTATCTTGATACTATTGCCAAAGGCGGGCTTTAAATGACAGATATGGGACTTTAGCGGTTGTTAGCGATAGTTGTTTTATAGTGATGGGTTTGGTCATTGGTAGGGGGTTATTGAAACCAGGGAGATAGTTACTGCAGGTTGCGTGAGTTAGGAGTAGATATGAACAGCAATACATTCAAATAAGCATACATCCGGTCACCAGAACCTCTCATCTGAGCAGATTCAGCCTATTTAAAAAAACTCTTAGTATTCGCACACAGCGTCAATATCTGGAGCACCATGGTATAGACAAACCCCATGTTGGGCTACCAGGATTATCACAACTAATCGACTTTGATATGGAGAAGACGCGATGCTTCCTGCTTGGTGAATGCCATCACCCGGCATGGTGCATCGGCCGCATCTGCGATGTGCGTCCGGGCAGCCTTGGACATGGCCCCCAAGACAAGAATAACCTAATCAATGGCTAATATCTTTAATGGCGAGATGTAAAAATGTTGCGTGGCTTGCAAGGGGAGTTCATCGCCGATATCACGTTCAGGGTTGTAAAGACGAACCAGGCGGGCCTAGAAGAAGAAGAGAGATGCAACCCAAAAGACAGCAGGATGCGAAGGCGAAGACGAGAATGCGGAGCAGTGGTAACAGTAAAAAGGACAGCGGTAAGAAAAGGACAGCAGTGAGAGCAGGACAGCAGTGAGAAAAAGATAGCGGTAGGAAAAGGTGGCGAAAAAAAGGGCGGGTTGATGAAAAGCCTGGGCAGTTAGGTCCCAACTGTAATTGTGTCGGCGCTCATCCAAGAGAGGAGACTGTCTGACGCAACGCCGGTCGAGATGAAATACTGTACCCTGAACAGCTTGCCCTTGATCGAGGCGTATTTCGAGGTGGAGGTGTAATTGTTGGTGAGGATATAAACATTCAAGGGTTTCGTCTATTTTATAAAACAATAATAGACATATAAACTGACTGCTACAGTGAAAGAGGCCCTTCCTTGATAAAGCAGTGCTGCTCATTTAGGATCTGAATTGAGTCTCTCACCTCTTCGAACTCATGGGGATATCCACACGTGACTAAATATTACCATAAGCCAAAAATTAAACAACAGCCTTATGGCTTGGCAAACATTAGTGCGACTTGGCTCAGACCACTCTCGTGCCAAGGAAACGCATTCAAGGTTCCCCGTAATGTGGATGACGGCTTGAAAGTTTGAATTTCTCGGCCGTCTTTGCGAATATTGCTGTCGCAAGTGATGGATATATATGTGTATTATTACTACAAGTACAGTGTATCCATGCGTCCATGAGAATCTGATTCTTGATACTGGCTACAGCCGTGTATCATTCCGCTCCAAAGATTGAAGGCCCAGCGCGCGATCAAGGCGCAACGATAATGGTCGTCGAATCCAGGGACTTCGCCCCTGGATCATTTGGAGGGACACAAGGCGAAAAATCAACAGCCAACGACGCACCTGATACCGAGGTTAAAAGGAACAATTCTCTCAATCCGCTACATACCGTTGATACGCAAACGTCCATTGCGACTGAGGCCGACAATCACAACATTGCGCCCATACTTCGACAGCGGAAGAGCCACACTGGAACACATTGGGGAACCTTCCCCGCTGTGGTCGACAACCCACGCCGGCCGCTATGGAAGCCTGGCCAGGAGCCGGGACTTGATCCTGCAAGGCCCAATGGTGGACGGGAGCAGCTGCTCCCTCTGCGTGCCGAGTGCGATATCACTGTTGTAGACTACAGTGAAGACGATATGGTGATGCGCCATTTGACAAACGAAACATTGCCGTTATGGCTGGAGAAGACGGAAAAATTGGAAAAGGAAGGATCAGAAGAGTTGGCCTGGGCAAAATGCCGGTGGATCAATGTCAACGGACTAAGTTGGGATGTCATTCAGGCATTGGGCAAATATAAGAATCTCCACAGTCTTGCTATAGAGGATATGGTGAATACGAAGAATAGAACGAAAGCTGACTGGTTAGCTACCCGCATCTGCGAATGGAGACTCTGTGCTGACATAAAATAGGTATTCGGATCATACATTCCTTATCTTAACTTTGCAGAAGCTTGTGAAGTTGCCTGAAGACAGCGATTCCGATAGTGATTTTGATGAAGAGAGCGATCTCTCAAATTCACCCCCAAGCAGTGTCAAAAAGAAACGGAACTGGCTGTGGAAGCTCTTGAGCAGAGTCGGCCGCCGGGACCCCGCTATCGCCAGAGCGAGGGCAGCTGTTAGCTCCGATTCTCCGGCGGATATCATGACTGGTCATCGTGCGCGGTACAAGCGCGCTGGCTCCCAACTGCGAACACTACAGCGCTACGGTGGGGGACCAAATCCAGAGTTCATGACCTTCATGGAACGGAACTCGGCTATGACCCGTAATGGTCTCGCCGTTTGCGCTGAGCAGGTCTCTATCTTTCTCCACGGTTCCAATACCGTCATCTCCTTCTTTGAGCAGTCTGCAGACGATATTGAGATTCCGATTCTGCGCCGCCTCGCAACACCCGAAACCATTCTTCGCCGCTCCTGCGACGCCTCCATGCTTGTCCAATCCATTTTAGATACGATAATCGATCACGCCGTGCCCATCGCGACCGCCTACTCCGAGATTATCCAGGAGCTAGAGCTTGATGTCCTCACTGAGCCCGACATCAAGCATACCCGCGAGCTGTACCTTCTCACCTCCGAGACCGCCACTATGCGCAATTTCATCTCCCCTATTGCGACACTCATCCGCGCCCTCCGCGACCGCACCGCACCCCCTAACTCTCCGGTCAATTACAACAACAACAACACGCTCACTCGTCATGAATCGGGACCCTCGGTCTCGCACACATCAACTGTCGACGTCTCGCAACTAGCCCACACGTATCTTGGGGATGTGGAGGACCACTGCCTCAGCATCCTCTCAGAGCTTGATCAGATCGCTGCGTCGGCATCAGGCCTTATAAGCCTCATTTTCAACACGATCTCTGCGTACCAGAATGAGTCGATGAGACAATTAACGGTTGTGACCGTTATACTTTTGCCACTTACTGTCATTACGGGGTTTTACGGCATGAACTTCGAAGACTTCGCTGCCTTAGATAACAATACCAACTACTTCTGGAGCATTGCAGCGCCGGTTGCGGTTGGGATGGGACTATTAATGATGAGGGAAATGATAGTGAGGTTTTTTAAGAAAGTGATTTTGAAGTGGGGCAGGAGGAGGAGGCGCGAGAGACGCGAGAGGAAGGAGAGAGAGAGGGAAGAGAGGAAGAGGAGATGAATTGCGATAGATGGTATTGTTAGGTTGGAAAATGAAAGGGGCGATTTGTGTTTTGGGGAGTTAGGAGGATTTTTTATTAAGATACCACTGGGATAAATTTGGGGGGTTGAGAACTTCTTTAATACAATGCAATTCAATGCGACTCCTTGCATTTCTACTCGTATTTACGTACCATGAAATTTTGTGCCAAACTACATGCAGCATAACGGCCGGCTGGTCCCTGCTGAATAGTGGTTATTTGGAGGGTTAGTTGAAATTACGATGGATGTGAGACGCGCTTTCATTAAGAAGACAGGCTTGTTTGGGAGAGCGTCAAGGACATCAGGATGCACACTTGAAGCGCGCTTATCTTGGCATGACGCTTATACGCTAATCCCAGGTAGATTTGGCGGTGGCAGAAAAGTGTCCAGACGGGTCGCCATCGTCTTCCTGCATATTTTAATGTCACTTCATTTATTAAACTACGCGTTAGCCACATTCACAGTCACTTCTCTTCTACTTTGGCATTCTTAATCGTCTTCGCTACAAGTAGCTTTGCTATTTCGATCTCCTTACAGCCATGCCGAAAGACGACCTTTTAGAACATGCCTCTTCCACCGTCGATTTCTATGCCCTTCTTGGCGTCGAATTCGAGTCATCGTCTTCAGACATCCGCCGAGCCTACCGCAAGACAGCCTTAAAGTACCATCCCGATAAACTCGGTGCCGCCTTTGACCCGGAGAAATTTCATCTCCTCCAGGTTGCCAACGATGTACTGAGCGACCCGGCCGCGAAAGCGGCTTACGATAATGCGCGAAACGCCAGATTGCAGAAGGTGAGGCAGGAGCAGCTGTTTGAGGGGCGGAGAAGGCAGATGAAAGAAGAGTTGGAGGCGAGGGAGAAGGGCGGTGTAGGACCTGGGACAACGGCAGGGGGGAAGAGACCTAGGGAGGACGAAGATGAGATGGGCACAGAGATTAGGCGGCTGGCGGAAGAGGGGAAGAGGAGGAGAAGAGAGATGGAAGAGAAAATGCGGGCGCAAGGGGGTGCTATGCCATCGTTTGCTGAACCTTCTGTGTCAACACCTCCACCCACAAAACCTGCCGATACCTCTAAACCTACCGAACCGCCAAAACCAGAACCATCACAAACAGCAGCGGAGGAAGCAGAAGAGGAAGATGAAGTCGCTCGTCTCGAGCGTCGCATCCGGGAAATTGCCGAGGCCAAAGAGAAGCGTAAGGCTGACAAGCGGGCACGGAAAAGTGGCGTCTACGTCCCGGCTGATACCTCATCCGCGTCTCCTGCAGGTGACTGGAAGGCGAGATTGAAGGAGAAGGGCATCCATGATCAGCAGGACACAAGTACACCAGTGAAAAGGCCAGATCTGAACGGACTAAAAGCTGGCGAGAAACCGCTGTCTTCGCCAAAGTTCTCATTCTCCCCCAAACCAAGGGTGGTGCCGCAAGCGAAAGATGAGTTCGCGGCGACGATGGAGCGCCTGAAAGATGCTGAAAAGAAGAGATTAGAGGAGGAGATTCGGCGGAAGGAGGCTGATACTCCTTTGTAGAGGCCACTCTTGCATACTTGCATTTCAGCGTTGGCGTTTGGGTTTAGCATTTAAGTTTATGATACCATGTGTTATATGCAATCAAGGCATACAGAAAGCGAATCAAAGGCGAGATTCACATATACTATATCGTATACTCCTATTCGTACATTTCCCAGTCCCCCATCGAGCTTCCAGTCTTCAGTGTATAAGCCAATCGTAACCAATCTTAACATACAACATTCCTTCTACTTCGATAGATGCCATGCAGGCACAAATGCCTTAACCTTCACCAAGTTCTCCGCTCCATCCTCAGCCTTCCATTCGAATTTGAACTCATCCCCTTCCTTGTACCCCGCCCCTTCACCCTGCATCGCATTCGTCATAATCTCCAGCCGGCATAGTGCCAACCCCACATTGCCAACTCCCTTTAACCACTTCCCGGCGCTCCGTCCTCTCTTCTCAAATCGCCCAATCTGTGTCTCCGCAGGTGGCCCCTCAATCTCCACCTCAGGCTTATACTCCAGGGCCTTTGGTTCTTCCTCTTTGGCACCATACAACTGTACAGGCAAGATCCGCTTCCGCACAACACCAGTATGGTGTGTTCGGATTGTCAGCTCCTGGCCCACGTAGCAGCCTTTGCGGTAGTCAATGCCGGACATATAATCGATATTGCTTTCCTGCGGCAGAGCCGACTCACGCAAGATCTCGTCCTGGCCCTCCGCAACGCCCTTCAGGTACCGCCGGATCGTGTAGCTCATCTCATCTGCCTCTACCAGCCCCTCCGTATCTTTCGCCGGGGGCTTGGAGCCGCCAGGAAGCAAGAGTCTCTTGCCCATCCCCGGGGCTCGGTTGTCAATGCACTCAATGTGATCGGCTGGGGCGGGGACGGCTTCGGACGACGTGGGGATGGTGTGTGGCGTCCATCCCTTCCCAACCTCCTTCGACTTATCCTCCTTCCACAAGCTCCACGCCTGCATCTCGTCTTCAGGTAACAACCTGATGTCAAACTTTGACCGCAGCCTAAACCGCTTCAAGTGTTTATACAGTGTCTCCGCCCCTCGCGCATCAACCTCCACAATCCAATTCTCTCCTCCACTACCATCATGCTTCCCCTTCAGCAGGTTGTTGGAATCAGGGTAGATGAAGACATCATATAGGACACGGCCCGGCGCGTTGAGAAAGGCGGCGTAGAATCCGCTCGTGCGCGGCGTTGATTGAGTCGACGGCGCGATGTTGGCTGTTATGACGCCCTGGAGAAAGTGCGGCGCGTCAGGACCCGACAGCGAGATCAGGCGCCGCGACGGGAGGAGGGCGTAGCTTGATTGAGGAGGAGGTGGCGGGTTTGCATTGTGGCGGGGGCTGGTGGAGAAGCGGGCGCGTCGGGATTGAAGACAGGAGGTGCAGATGTATGGATTGGCGAGTGTGCGGGTGGGGGATTGAAGCTGTGATAGCGAGCGGCTGGAGAGTAGTCGCTTCATTGTGGTATGGCGAGTTGTGAGTTGTCACAGAGAAGAGAAGAGCTCCGGTCCCGTCGGGTAAGGTTCGTCATGGCAAGAGTGCACGGTGGTTTTTGTATTGTGGGGTAGCTTCATTACGGCAGTTAACTCGAATGCCGGCCCACGATAAATGGATACAATACAATATACAACATTTCCAGTTGTTTAAACTACTTAAAAGAAGGGGTCAAAACTCAAGTACTATCTACTAAGTACTTTGAGTTATGATGGAATATTTCCTTGATATAAATATTGCCGACGGTGTCAACCCACCACACTCGGACAACAAGAATTCATCAGATTGGATCACCAATCTCGTACAAGAGTTAGTTGACTGAGCAGTCAGAATCCGCGATCGGCTTCCGCCATGCTGCTAGCTGATTCAGTGAAACAATGGAAAGGGTCCCACAACTTGCTCTGGGACAGGCTAAAGTTTATCCATGGCAAGCATCAAAGCAAGAATCCTTGATAGCCACATCAAGATCTGCCGCGGGTTTATCATAAAATGTAACGATGGGCTCTCATCACCGTCTAGACTTCTCGTCAACCCCCCTTTTTTCTCGCCGCCTTTTCTTACCGCCGTCCTTTTAATTGTTACCACTACCGCGTATTCTCAGGGCTTCTGTCAGCTTGTCGTAGAAAATCCATCGTGGCGGACCATGTACGTCTCGTAGTTCGTATGATCGCGTTGTGTGAAAGACCAGACCCGTTCGAAGTTTCGTTAGCGACTGGAAGGTGCACGTTGGTGTATTGATTGTCCCGTTAGTCATTACATAAAAATACACGAATATGGCGCACATAATACATATTGTCTATAGTTGCGTCCGCTTGTAAGCCCAATACGCACTCCAAGGCAAACTCAATGAGCGTCCCCGGACCTCCTCTCTGAAAATATCAAAATCTGCCTTCTCAAGCTTCTCCAACCACAGCCTTGTCGATACCGCCGGCATGAGTACCCCGAATCCTCTGGCAAGTTCTTCAGCCGCAACGACTTGCGGATCATTTAAATCTCGGCCTTGCATGGCGTAATCGTGCCCTTCCTCTCCCTCATGCTCAAAATCGTGGCCCATGTCTTTTCCTTCCTGAAGACGCTGTAGCATGTTCCTTGCTGTTATTAGATGGTCATTTGCCCGTGTTGCAACTTGAAATACGGCGTCCTTGAGGCCTGGTGCATTGGCTCCTTGACGTAAAACATCCTCCTGCTTCGTATTTGTATCTGCCATGACATCAAGCGGAAGCAGGACTGCTCCCTGGCGAGCACCGCCTTCGCCTCCTAAAGATCCTGCTGATGCTCCACTATTGCTGTGGTGATTAGGTGGAGGCGGAAAAGCAATGAGAGGCATCCCGCGGAGCACAGCTGATATTCCTGCGGCTTTTCCAATGTGGCTGGCCAAATGGTCTATTGACATAGAGTGAAGGGGGAGGAATCCCAACGTTAAGTACATCAAAGTTGAATAAGTGGCCTCGGCATAGGTCTCCAGTGCATCCATTGTAGGGTATGGGCGATTATCCATGTACTGCTCTCGGGCGTTTATGACCTTCATGAACCAGGCTTTTAAACTTGATGTGGGCGCATTCGGGTGGCGCTCCTTGAGGGTCTGGAGCGCATGGTGGAGAAGAATAGCTACCGGCTCTTTTGGAGGTGAATTCGCAAATGTTCGAGTTATGTTGTCGCGCCAAAATTGCATGCGCAGAGCGCCAATTGTTGGGTTGGAGACCAGGTCGGGGATGCGAGAGAGCTCAATATTAAGGGCGCGGATTGCGAGATAGGCATCGCGGCTTGGAGCCTGGATGAACGTCTGTAATGTATATGAGGGGGAGTCGAATTTTCTGAATATATGTTAGCTCATGTATACAAGAACAGTTAGAGACGGGGTATGTACTGGACAAGTGTTGAGCAGTAGCTTCTCGCTGAGCTGATGTCCTGGTCTGTCAACCGGGAAGCATTTGGCGCCGGCGAGCTATATGACGTTGTCGCATAGGCGCATTTCGCTGTTGAAACCTGTCGCGCCGTATGTTTCAGCCTAATACTGGCTCGAGTGGAGTACATGACTATTGATTGAGGAGCTGGGAATTTGATGGCTGGCCATGGACCTTCGGCATACTTTCGTTATTGAAGTATAGCAAACAGAGCAAACTCCTCTCTCGCACGTTCTCCACGGCTTTACACGAATTATACACGCATGCACGTGACATATTTTAGAGAGTCTCGTCGTTCTACAACAATGATTAATGTCGACGAGACCTTTATGCGAATAAGTTTGCTTGATATGCCTGATTATGAGCTTCTCAGCGACTTGTATTAGTGAAAATTATAGAACTGGTATGGCGATTTTCAAAACCACATTCTGGCAACTCGCTCCCAGTTAGATACGATTAGCAATTTACGCGACTCGCGCGCGTATCGAACCTAACCATCAAACCATAATCTTCGATGACATAACACCAAGGACGAGTCGTTACGCAGCTTCTTGGATAATGGACTCCTCTGATTTAGACGGAAGACCGGCGAAGAAGAGAAGATTCTTTACAGATAAACCTGAAGAGCTTGAGGTTGATGCGTCTGGTCCCACGACCCCAGGACCTACCGAGGTTGATACCACTGCCTCTGAAGCAGGATACGGAAGCCCCAGAACAGCAATTCTAGACGATTGCGATGCGCAAACCAACGTGCAAACCCATACGAGCTCCGAGAATGAAGTAGTCTCCGACCAGGAAACTTTCGAGCTCATCATAGGGGACAAGGTTGACTCCGACACTTGGCGACTACTGAAGCAAGCGTCTGGGGATAATATGGAAAGGGCGATAAACATGTACTTTGATGGTTCATGGAAAGCCCCAACTGCAGCGGTCGCTTCTCCTCCGAGTGCCGTTGCTTCACAACAACCCTTGACGATAGACTCTGTGAAACCAGGCGCACCCACCGTCGCGCGAAGCTCGACACAAACTCCACGCCCGATTGCAAATCTTCAGCGGATACCCGAGTCCCGGTATATAGGCGCTTTCGGCGTGGAGGGGTGGGCCACCAGAAGCGGCACAGCCCTTATTAAGCACGGGGAGAGAGTGCGGATTGAGCGCCAGAAAATTCAGCCACCAAAGCTTCCGCCAGTTAAGATAGGCAAGAACAAAATCGCTCCAGTGCAAGTTACGCCAAAGCCCAAAGGCGCAGCTGCTCGGAGAATAGATGTCATTGTACGATTTACCAATACCAGGGGCGAGGAAGTTGGAAGGCTTTCAAGAGAGACGGCAAATTGGGTCTCGACTCTGATTGATCAACAAGTATGCAGTTTTGAAGGGGTCTGCGTTTATGCCCCGGATAGGGTGCGGACAAATGATACCATTTTCCTACAGCTGCGTTGCATGCTACTAAGATCTGCATTCGATAACAGAGGATTCAAGCCACCAGACAATAGAACAACGGGCCTATTTGAAGAAAAGGAGACTTCAGAGGAAAAAGACCTGCGCTTGCGTCAAGTCGCCCTTGTTAAGCTCTTGGTAGAGGTGAATCTACTCCCGTCAAGAACTAGCGAGACCACTACAAAGCACAAACGGCAGGGCCTTCTTCAAGCTGCTGAAGTAGCCGAGCAGTATGAAAAGGAGGCAGCAAAGAAGGATAAGTCAGCAGGAGAGCCTGGATCTTCGCCATCATCGGACACTGAGGAAGGCAAGGAATTAGAACAGGATCAGCTGGATACCTTGTATAGAAAGGCCCAAGCTTTTGACTTCAGTGCCCCTGAAGCGGAACCGGCGGATACATTTGCGATGGACCTGAGGCCATACCAGAAGCAAGCGCTGCACTGGATGATGGCAAAGGAAAAAGACGAAAAGGAAGTGAAAGAAGAGGCGTCTATGCATCCTTTGTGGGAAGAATATGTATGGCCTGTGAGAGACATGGATGACCAAGAATTACCATCGGTAGAAGGCATAGACAATTTCTACCTCAATCCATACTCCGGCGAACTGTCAGTCGAATTCCCTGTACAAGAGCAGCATTGCTTGGGGGGGGTTTTGGCAGATGAAATGGGCTTGGGAAAGACGATTGAGATGATGAGCCTCATCCATTCTCATAAATCCGATATCGCAATGAAGTTACAAGACGGAGAGCCTACAATAACCTCTGTGAACCATCTGCCTAGGCTGCAAACATTCTCTTCCGTGGAGCGGGCCCCATGCACAACTCTCGTTGTTGCACCCATGTCCCTTTTGGCACAATGGCAAAGCGAAGCCGAGAATGCGTCTAAAGAAGGAACATTGAAGAGTGTTGTATACTATGGCAACGAGAAAGCTGTAAATTTACAGAGTCTGTGCTGTGCAGCTAATGCTGCTTCTGCGCCAAATGTGATTATCACCAGTTATGGTGTAGTTCTATCGGAGTTCAACCAGGTGGCGGCAAAGAATGGCGACAGGGGCTCTCATGGTGGCCTATTTTCGTTAAACTTCTTCAGAGTTATCCTTGATGAAGCGCATCACATCAAGAACCGACAATCCAAAACTGCAAGAGCATGCTACGAAATCGAGGCAGAGCATCGATGGGTCCTGACTGGCACGCCGATTGTCAATCGCCTCGAAGACCTATTTTCGTTGGTCAGATTTTTAAGAGTAGAGCCATGGAGCAATTTTTCCTTCTGGAAAACATTCATTACTGTGCCGTTCGAGAGCAAAGATTTTATGCGTGCTCTTGACGTTGTACAGACCGTCCTGGAACCGCTTGTGCTGCGCAGAACGAAGGATATGAAGACGCCAAGTGGTGACGCGCTCGTTCCCCTACCGCCGAAGACGATAGAGATTGTGGATGTCGAACTATCCGAGTCCGAGCGTGAAGTTTACGAGCACATCTTCTTTCGTGCGAAGCGCGCCTTCGCAGCCAACGTTGAGGCAGGTACGGTAATGAAAGCGTACACGTCAATATTTGCACAGATCCTCAGACTCCGCCAGACTTGCTGCCACCCAATCCTAGTCCGTAAGCAAAATGTTGTTGCGGATGAAATGGAAGCCGATGAAGCTGCCGATGCCGCGAGCGGACTTGGCGACGACATGGACCTGCAAAGCCTCATCGAGCGCTTCACGGCCGAGACAGACGACAGCGCAGATGCCAACGCTTTTGGCGCGCACGTCCTTGAGCAGATTAGAGACGAGGCAGACAACGAATGTCCTATTTGCAGCGAAGAGCCAATGATCGAACAAACCGTCACTGGATGCTGGCACTCGGCATGCAAGAAGTGCTTATTAGACTATATAACGCATCAGGTAGATAAGGGCGACGCGCCGCGCTGCTTCAACTGCCGCGAACCGCTCAATACGCGCGATATATTTGAGGTGGTCAAGCACGACGCCGATCCCGATTCTCCAGACATGAAGCCACGAATTGCACTTCAGCGTCTCGGTTCAAACTCGAGCGCCAAGATTACGGCACTGATCACTCATCTCAAGGCCCTGCGACGCGAGCACCCAGGCACAAAGAGTGTCATATTCAGCCAGTTCACATCGTTCCTGTCTTTGATCGAGCCTGCGCTCACGCGTGCTGGTGTAGCCTTCCTGCGGCTGGACGGGACGATGGCGATGAAAGCTCGGGCGGCCGTGCTAAAGACTTTTCGCGACGCAAAGGGATTCACCGTTATACTACTTAGCTTGCGGGCTGCAGGAGTAGGGCTCAACCTCACCATGGCGAGGAGAGTCTACATGATGGACCCTTGGTGGAGTTATGCCGTTGAGGCACAGGCGATTGATCGTGTCCATAGAATGGGGCAGATGGGTGCTGTGGAGGTGAAGCGTTTTATTGTGCGAGATAGCGTGGAGGAAAGGATGTTGCGGATACAGGAGCGGAAGAAGTTCATGTGAGTTTACCCATTTTCTTAATTCTAATGACGCGTTTCTGTGGGTTGGAACTGGGTTCGTGATGTGGAGGGGTTAAGGGTATGGGAAACCCAATGGGAAGCCCAACCTGTTATCCCTCCCTTACGCAAACCCATCCACCTCAAAAGTATGGATACGTATTGCTCTCCTACATACGACCATAGATTCAAGAGAATTGGGCATCCCGTCCGCTCTGCCATACACAAGCTTGAAATCGGTAGATTAGTAGTTGGGTGGGTGACCACCAGCGAATACCTACTGTTGTATGTTTTTTTTTTTTTTTTTCCTTTTTTTATATTTTTTATTGGCGTCATGGAGGGCGAATGGCTGACTTGTTGTGTACAGTGCGAGCTCTCTAGGCATGATGAGCGATGAGGAAAAGAAAGTACAGCGCCTTGAGGATATTAAGGAGCTCCTTAGCTGAGAGGAGGTCCTTAATATCCTCGAGAAGCACCGACTCCGTATGGGTGTACGGAGTTGGTGCTCAACGTGCTGAGAGCTAATGGGGGTTTCTACAGTGGCAAGAGGGGGCTACCGTCGAGGAAACGGGGAGCCTACGATTAAGGAAGGTTGGGCAGGTGTTTCCGGCAACGAGCTGGCGACAGCGAGATAGCTGTCGGGGGGTTTCAGGGGGTCACGGATATACGATAAATAGATAATTGAATACAGGGTATGTAGATCTTCTGCCCTGAATTTAGATCTTGAGTACAGTATCTCAAAGGAGTTCCCATCTCAAAAAACCATCTCAAACTGGAAGAGGGCTGGTTGATTTTCCCTGTGATGGTCCAGGCCTAGATTACCCCTGAGAAATGAGCGAGTGGGTTTGCACGCCCACGCACCAGCCCGCTTTTCGATGCGACTTTGTCAACTTTAACCACCCTCTGCAGATGCTAGGTACAAGCGTCCAAAACGATCATAAATAACTCAAAACAATTGATTATCTTGTCTCCTCTGTTATAGACAGGCTTTTGCCACTCATGTAGTAAGGGTCACTTTGATTGATGTTCTTGGACGTTTGTTTGAGGTATGTGTCTACGAACGGGAAGTTGTAAGCGCTACGTGAGAGCCAAGAAAGGAGAAGCCTTGGCGAATTTCCTGTAAAACGCCAACGACGAGAGGGGTCGCTCTCCCACGATGGTTGATTTCTGTGGATAATTGTACCTAGTCACAAATCAGACGAATGAAATATGGCCATCACGCATCTCATCAGTGAGGGCCCTATGTTTGGCTTGGCTATAGCCCAGCCACTACGCCGAAGCCTTTTGCAGAAGGCTTATCAGTGAGGCGCAATACCCTGATGCTACACCTTGGCATAGCTTATTGTTTTATAAGCGTCACAAATTCCTTGGCTTCATTTTTTTTAGATCTTCTGGCGACGACACCGAAACCCTCGCAATACTCTCGGATGTGAGATTCCATGAGCTAGACGCAAAAGCGTGAGTGAGGCCACTGCCGCGGCAGCGATGGCACTCAAATATAACGGGATGGCCGCCTCATCGAGATTATGTTTTCCCGTCTTCTTCTTTTCCAATAAGCCGGTCTTGTCTATTATCGTTGCTTTTACTACTTGCTTTCTTTTCGTTTATATCACCTTTTCTGGCACTTTGATTGTTTTTTGGCATATACATCCGTTCTTTTCATATCTTCTATAGTTGTCCAAGTAAGCAGGACTTGCAATGTCAGCATTTATTGCCCGGATCTTGATTGTTGCGGCGTCTGTGACGCATGCATCGGCATCATGCGCGTACGGAACCCACCTATCCCCTCGTGCTGAAGAGGGAGCCCATATTGAAGTTAATACCTTCGGGTATACGGGTGTCATTGTACGATATTCCTGCTCATCACTACCTTATCTTGCTCGATTGTGACCTGGCATCGCTTAGATACACTCACAGATAATATAACGTTGCTAATTGAAAATTATTTACCAGGGACCATTAAACTGGGCTGCACTCGATGGGGGATCCGCGAATGTCTTGTGCGCAACAGGACAACGCCAGTCGCCTATAGACATGGTTGATGGCGTTTTCCAGACGCTGACAGCTGCCGATGTAAAGCTGCAGATCAACGATATGCCTGAAGGCACGGAGTTCGAAAACTTGGGTACAACTGTCGAGGTGATTAGCAAGGGTGGAAGCCTTGAAGCTGCTGGGAAGACGTACGAATTCAAGCAGTTTCACTTCCATTTGCCGAGTGAGCATCTAGACAATGGAACCAGTATTGCTAGTACGGCCGCATCCAATGGAACTACAGTAATGAGAGAAAAGGAAAGCTGACATGACTTAGTGGAAATGCATATGGTATTTGAGACCCCAGAAAAGGATATCGCTGTCGTCGGTGTCTTCGTGGACCTTGACACTGGTGTCGCCGCTGCTGCTGCCGCTCAAGCAATAACGCCGCCGGCGGCGAAGCGCGATCTTGGCCGCCATCCACACTCCCGTCGCGGCGAGGCTGCTCCCGCGGGCAACCACACCGCGATTGCTGGGATTCTTACATCGTCGCTTGCTACGGCTGGTACCTCGTCCGCCCTTCTGGAAACTGTCTTTACCCAGGTGGCGGAGATAGCTGGCCCTGGATCGTCTGTCAAGACCCAGCCGCTCGTCATGTCCGAGCTCGTCAATACTCTTCTCGCGGGTTCATTTCAGAGGTAAGCAGATAGTTGAGATTGGTGCTAATGTCCCGGGGTCCACAAAATAGGAAAGCATATCCTACCTTCCGAAATTATGCTAACAAGCAGCGATGTAGCTACTCTGGGTCCTTGACTACCCCGCCCTGCAGTGAAGGCGTAATGTGGCTTGTCTCGACACAAAAGTTGCAAATACAGACTGCGACGTTCGAGAAGGTGCGCTCTGTTATTGGATTTAACGCCAGGTATCCCCAGAATACCCCTGGTTTCAATAACTTGCTAGGTGTTGGTGCTCAATCTATGGTCGCAGCAAAGGCGGCTGCAGCAGTTCCGGCAGTCCCAGCCATGAAGGCATAAATTAGATGGTCGTGTAAGTGGGGTAAACAATTGACAAACCCTTTGAGTGAATTGATTTCTCACCTCCTGGCGCTTAGTCGTTACGAAGGTTGCGCTCAGTGGGAATTATAGACATCTTCGCGTGCCATATATCGCCAGCATATCTGCGTGATCATAGTCCCGTCCTGTCGATTTATACAAGGCCTGCTTTGATAATTCATGAATAAATCACAATTATCCATGGTTTTCAGTGTCACGGGGCTTCGATGTGTGTATCCAAACTCTGTATTATTCTACAATATAAGGCTGACTTCTACATACAACCATGGGGTCAAGAAATAAAACATAAACCGCCGTGTTTAACCATGCAGACTAGCAGCTAAAATTCATATCCAAGAACTATAATTAAACCAAAACATACTATAGCTCAGCAGACGTACAGTACGGTCGCTGTTGAAAAGAGACCACTTATTAACTTTTCCACCGCTCATTTAGCCCCATGGCTGCTTAGAGTCCGCCGCCCTGTCTTCTGAGTTTGGCTGATGCGCTGGCAAAAAAGTCCAATGATCTATGGCGTGATCAGCCCAAGGCTCTCTTATTTCATTAGCTTCTGGTGCAAAACTAGGTTATTCGAAAAGGGGTGAAATATTCATCAAGGGGTACTGACTATCATGAAAATGAAACAAAAAATCCACCCCCTCCTCATAAAAAACTAAACTTCGGCATTTGAGGGTGCAACCCTGACTGGAGATGGGAGGTGTGGCGCCGAATCCCCGCCATAGACATCTTGTGGCTGTTGAAGAGTCTCCTCTTCGCCAATTTCGTACAGTGGCACAGTCGTCTTAGCAAACTTTCTGGCGCTAATACCTTTCGCAAACAGCCAGTCTATTTCTCCAAATGTACGGCCCTTTAACTCTGGAACTCGAAAGTAAACATATATGCAGCAAATGAAGCACGAGCCTGCCCAAAACCAAGCTGCCTTAGCTCCCCAGTTCCAGGCAGTGGCGTTAAGCTGGAAGGGGGTAATTATGCTGTTGAAAACACCAAAGGATAAGTATCCAATGCACCCAATGTTCATCGTTTTGGATCTTAAGCGCGTTGAAGATATCTCGGAGACAGCCGTATAAGTTATAGGTCCGACGCTGGATCCGTATACAAAACCGAAAGCAAGGAGCAAGCCGCTCTTGATCCAACCCGCCGTTTCAATAGCGATTGGGAGAGAGGCTACCGTGCCAACACTGCAAAGAACTAAGCAGAGCAAGACGAGGCCTGTAAGCTCAATGGTTCGGCGGCCGTAGAGTCCAATAAAGACCCAGCTTCCACAAAAACCAATGAAGCCAACGACGTACTAGAATGGCAATTAGCTTTTGTTCATAATTAACTAAACTATCAAAAGGCAAAAGGATATTGGCTGTGATGAATACAGAGATTACCTACCTGCATAATTTGCATTGTGAAAGCTTGTTTCTGGGTGAGGCCCGCTTCGACAAAAAAGTAAGCAGACCATTGCATTAGGGCAGTGCCACATGCGTTTTGAATCGTCCAGAAAACAACAGTAATCTCTGTGCGCCGAATATTCGCACGCCGAAAACAATCAATATACCCCACACCATTATCTGAGTTGTTAATGTTGTTCTCGTTCGTCTCTATCAATAAATCGAGGTGGTCGTCAACTGAATACCCCACTGGTCTATGTTTCTTGCTAACAAGTCGGCTCAGGGCTAGCTTTGCCTCTTTCATCTTATTATGTCGTATAAGCCACCATGGCGACTCTTCTGCAATGATAGCAAAGACGAAAAGCGGAAGTGGAAACGCCCATTGCAGAGCAATTGGAAGCTTATATGACAGCTCAGTCGAATTGTTAACTAGGACCTGTAGCACAATGGATGCACCGAGCTGGCCAATAATCCAGCAAACGTTGGTCCATGCAGTAACGTATCCTCGAATTGCAGTTGGACAAATATCAGAAGCGTAGTTCGTCGTAATGGTCTGAAAAATCCCCCATGGGATACCAGAAAGCAGCGAGCCGATTAAAAATATAGGCAGCGATCTGGCAAAAAAAGTAACGAAGGTGAATCCTGACAATAAAGATAGAGCTGCTAATATCGTCTTTTTGTAGCCAAACTTTTCCACGACCCAGCCGGACACAAGTAACCCGATTATTTGTCCAGCCATGGGTCCAAGGATTACTCCAGATTGCCATGATGCTGGAATCTGGCACACATCGTCAAGGGTGGCTTCAGGGCAGCCGAAGTCGCGTCGGAAGATGGGTAAAGTGACAAAGCTCGCAAGTAGAACGAGGCCGTAGCCTACTATGGCGCAGGCAAGAGAAAGTATCAGGGACATGGCAACGGCTTTGCGGAACCCCAGGATGCATTCTCTCAGCGTCATGGTTTTCTCAAGGATTGCTGCCCTTTTTGCGCCAGCTTTTCGATTAAGGATAGTTGTATGTTTCTCATTATTGGATTCATTGTCGATTATTGGCACTGCTTTGCCGCTGGATGTTTTTCTCAAAATCATGCTTGAAGTATCGCTCGAAGCTTTGCTATCGGCGGTGGGCATCATTAATACACCCTTCAAAAATAGGGAGGCATCAAGGGCTGATTATTGTTCTAGAATTTGAGCGAAGGCAGAGACAATATTTTCCAAAAAGGGCAAACATTACGACAGGCTTCTCATATATATGATTCTGATGCAAATCATCTATGCAACTAAGCAGAGCTAATAGGAATTCCTCTAGTCTACCCCAAGGAAAGCCAACGAGCAGGCGGCAGCAGTCCAATAGGAGTTTCTACATCTAGTCAGAGACTCTTTACATACACGGGACCACTCCATCATCATCAGCGGCGCGCTTGAAGTCGGCGGCTGACAACTCTAGTAGGTTGCATAATGGCTGTCTAGTTACCTGCTTTGTAGTAAGTCTAAATATTCAAGACAACCTCCCCGCACTCTGACGCAAAGACATGTATCTCATCTCATTATAGCGTTTCCAACACCCAGAAACAAAAGAACCTCTGTAATTACGGTCCTAACAGTTCTAGACCATTCTATAAGAGATGGGGCGATTCGTATTCATATTTGGCCCCTGACACAGCAAGGGGACATCACTTGCGCGAACCCTTATCTGACCTTTAACCTAGTACTAGAATGTACGTCCATTTTATTATCATTGTACCTTGCAAGTGCCCCCCTCTTCTCTGTGATAATGCATGGGATCTAAGCACGGCCTCCAAAGATCCACAGGTGATTCTCTTCACCGGGAATAATACCCATAGTACTTATGCTCATGTGCACCATCAGACGGTTTTTATGACGATAGATCGAAATCAAAGGTACTCTCATGAAAAAGGTTATTTTATGAGGCTGGATGACTCCCCGATGCATAGTTAGTTGGGACAGTCTCCACATCCATGGCGTCGGGGCAGCGGTTGTAGCTAACGGTGACGGCCCAGTGGCCAATCGCAGTAGATCATTTTCCAGGCACTCATTGCTCTATTGTCTAGTGGCTTGCAGGTAAGACATTCGCATAAAACCGTTATGTTCACCGGCGGGCCAGCCCTATGCGATTTAAGTTGTAGCACCCATGCATCCCGCTAGCATCATGTGAGACCCGCGTTCTGCGGGCCTCACGCACTTCCATCATCCGGCTTCGAGGCCCAGTGACAGATGAGTCTAGACAAGGCGGATCACAGTGACTTCATGAGGTACGATCTGGGAACTTATTTATATCGTTCACGAGATTAAAATAGAACGGAAAAAGGGCATTCGGAGCCCTATCGCGGTCCGCGCGGCATGAATCACAATCCCCTTCATTGACATCGGGTGGATTGATGTTGTCACGGACCGAACCGAAAAAACTACCATAACATCCTCTGTTTCACCCACCCCCGGCATGACTAGAAATAGAATTGGGACCTTCACCACCAACATACTATCCCCCACCCCCTTATTGATTGTAACGATTCGCTGTTTTTACAGCTTCACCGCACCCAAGTTAGGCGGAATAGCGTTTGGCTTTGGTGAGCGATCCCGCCAAGACCTGGCAATACTTTTGTGGGTCGTTACAATCATTCTTTGGGGGGGGGGGG
>JPJV01001831.1:0-31660 GCA_000750745.1 Pseudogymnoascus sp. VKM F-4281 (FW-2241)
CCTCCCCTGCACAAGCGCAGCCACGCCCGCCTCCAGCCGCCGTATATGCACCTACCCGCCCCCTCCACACGCTCGCTTCTTACGGCAGCACAGCGCGTGCGCATGCGTGTGCGTGTGCTGGTCACAGAACAGACTGATAGACACATGTAACACACACACACACACACACAATCTGGCGCTATCTCGCGCCGCAGCCGTGTAAGCGCCGGGGCGCTCGCCGGGCAGGGGTTCTGATTCGCAGCGCGGAGAGATCGGTGTCTGCGCCTGCTGCAGTGCTCGTGTGGATGGAGGTGACATTTTTAGGAGCGCGGTTTTTCATGGTGCGCACTTGCGCGGGAGCGACACAAAGAGTCCTCGGTACGTTAGCAACGACAACTTATGCCCCGATTGGGACGGTGCGCGCGTAGTAGTCGACGCCGCGTCGTATCCCAGGCGGGGCACGGACGGCGATAGGTAGGATCGAAGCGCAAGCGGCGCGGCGCGCGGGTTGCTAAGTTTAGCTCAGTGTTCCCACTTACCATCTTCCCAACTTCCCTCCCTCACCCTTGCTCGCATCCTTCTCCCCACAACCCCTCCTCCCCCTTCCCACAGTGGCTTGCAAATCGTACCATTCCCATCCTCGCGGCGCCGATGCTCCTCCGTGCATGCGACCAGGTGTCGGGCCAGGCAGTCACGTCTCTGTGCATGCGACCAGGTGTCGAGCCAGGCAGTCACGCCTCTATGCATGCGACCAGGTGTTGGGCCAGGCAGTCACGCAAGGAGCAGACAGGCAGGGGAGCGGAGATATCGCGGATTCACCAGCTCTCCAGCAGCAGGCGAGCGAAGCGAAATTTCCGAGGAGGATTCTGGTGGCTGAAGAGGGGAAGGGAGGCCCCGCTGCGGAATAAGGTGGGTGCTGTGATCATACCTGGCTCTCTGTGCGTGCGCGGAACAGGTGCGGTGATGGTTCTGGTGCCGTTTTGGGGGCGTGTTGGATCGGGGCTGGCTGGAGGGGAGGGGGAAGGGAAGCATAAATTAAGGTGTGTGGGGTGAGGATTGTTGGTGTTGAGTGATCTGTTGGTTGGTTTGCTGAAGGATTTGAGGCGGTCTGGAAGGAAGGGGGAAGTGCATGGTCACTTGCGGTGCGGTGCGGTGCGGTCCTTCACGATGCGGTTATTCCCTCATGAAGAATAGAGGCATAAAGGCCGCGAAGGAAGCTGGGCGACAGTGGGGACTGGGTCCTCCACTGACACGAGCACGATTTGAGACCGAGGTTCATGATGCGAACGATATGTCCATTTGACGTTTATCTGTATGCGCTTATTCCCATTCCATTTCCTTGCGCGCAGCAACGCCTTGAAGCCGGAGCTTGATATGCCCAGTATGCTCACTATCCCATCCCAGTATGCTCACTATGTATGACCTCCAAGCGTGATTACATGCCTCAGCCTTATCACTCCTCATACCTCCTTCTAGACCATGCCTCCTGCTAAAGAATTTCTCCATCACGCGTACTCCCCTACGTCCTCACCATACCCTTCGCAAGCAGCAGATTCTCCTGCGAAAAGATCCTCTGCCAAATCTCCAACCACCTCGCCAAATTCTCCGGCATGGGCTTCCCTGGGTTCTTGAAGCTGCGCGTCATGATCTCGCGCAGGCGCGTGCGCAGCGTCCGCAGCACGACCATAGTCTTCCAGTCCGAGACGGCGAAGCGCGCGCGGTTGCCGTCGAGAATTATCACGCCGGCGTAGAAATCGCAGCGTACATCGCCACAGAGGAGGGCGATGGCGAAGTCAGTCACGGCGGTGGTTTCGTGGGCGTTGTAGAATCTAGAGATGTGGGGTTAGTATGGGGACTGTTGGGAGGTAATCGACGGGCACTTACTGCTTGGCTTGCATGATATGGTAGTAGGAGAGCCAGTTGATCTCATGGTGGCCTTTGTTGACGGATGTAGGGTGCAAGGATATGGATTGGTTGTTGGCGACGTTGCGGAAGCCCTTGCCATCACGAACGAGTAGCTTGGGGTACAGTGCCCAGGCGATGACGGATTGGGTAATCAAGTCATTCTCGCTATTGACGTTGGCGCGCTGCGGGAGCTCAAAGAAGTCGTGGCGCCGGCTAGAGTACCTGTTTCGCTTGATGTGGGCGCGCTCGCGCTCCGTCAGGGGTAGGAATCCCGAGTCCACGAGAGACACGGTCAGCTGGCCCTTGAGATCTTCGATGTTAGATAGGGTTTGGGGGCTTAGAAAGTTCTTGCGGCAGAACTGGTACTCGGATCCTGTTGTGTTGCATACGCGCTTCCAGGCCAGATATGCGTTGTAATTTGTCAGCAAGTCGCTGTCACCACGGCGAAAGGCGAGCCTGACCGTGTCGGCCTGTTGGCGAGCGCCGAATGGAGCCTGGAATGGCGACTTGGAAGATAGAATTGCTGCGACGGTGATTGTTGCATCCAAACACTTGAATATACTTCCTAGTAGGATTAACTTGCCCAGGAATACATCAAGAGGCAGCCGCGACAACTGTATGCCTAGAGGTGTGAGCTCTTCGGCAGCGGTGAGTGCTCTCACATCAATGAGTGCGTCGACAGCTCTCCGGATGTTCTTGGCCGAGGGGGGATCAAGGGCCTGACCCAGCGTCTCCTCGATACCCCCGAGCTTGCAAGTCTTGACTCGTATAGCCAAATCTTGCAGCGACAGCCGCAGAAGCTCCGGAGTTTGCTGATCAGACATGAGTTCATCGTGTCTGTACTTCGTGAACAGATGGAAGCACAGCCCTTCCTGCACACGCCCAGCTCTTCCACGTCGTTGCTTGGCGTTGGCTCGCGAAATAAACGTCTCCAGTAACCTCGAGAGTTGTCGTCGCTCATCGAACCTCATCTCTCGGTGCTTTCCGGCATCTATTACGCAAGTAACGTCCGGGATAGTGATACCGGTTTCGGCAATGTTCGTAGCTAGCACTATCTTCCGAGTCCCAGGCGGAGGCACCAAAAATGCCGCTTCTTGGTCCTCACTCGCGATAGACGAATGCAGCGGGTATACATACCAATCCGTTCGGAAAGTAGGTAGCCCAAGTAGTATATCATTCAGCTGGCGGATTTCCCCAATACCTGGCAGGAATACCAAGATAGCCTTGCTGAAAGGAACATATCGCTCATCGGTAGCGATCTTGGCTATGAGTTGTGCCACCAATTCAAAATCAATCCGGTACTCATCCATTTGCAGGATAGTGTTCCGGGTCTTGGCGCTATAACCACGCAGTAGCTTGGTATTCTCTGCCTTTGTCTTTTCGCTGGTTGGCGGATCCTCCAATTCGGCATCGTCATCCAAGTCAGTATATCTCTTATTTTGTGACCCATTATCCAAAGAGTAGCCAGTAAGCTCCACGGCATCCTCGAGGTAACATGAAGTAACTGGAAAGGTTCTTCCGGGAACTTGGAGGACCGGAGCGCCGTCTAGATACTTCGAAAACCTGTCGGCGTCGACCGTAGCAGACATCAAGACAACCTTGAGGTCTGGTCTCCGAGCCATCAACTTTCGCAGGATTATCAGCAAAAAGTCGCTGTCAATAGTTCTTTCGTGCACCTCGTCCAAAACTATGTGTGTGATCTCTTTGAGATCGTTGGAGCTTTCCAACATGCGCATAACAATTCCAGTGGTGGCGTATACAACGCGAGTCTCTCGGGATGTATTGGTTTCAAGGCGGATTGCATATCCAATCAATGACCTCGGCGTCCCAACATCACCTTTACGTTCTCCAAGCTCCTCGCTCACGCGCTTCGCAAGAGAAATTGCAGAAATTCTGCGTGGTTCTGTGCAATACAGCTTACACGGCTTGCCTTGTGAAAGCTGATGTTCTAGTATAAATGCCGGCACTTGGGTGCTCTTACCACAACCCGTCTCTCCACAAATAATGACTACTTGCTCTCGATCAATAGTTCGAAGAACTTCCTCTTTGTAGCCCCACATAGGTAACTGCATGCGAGACTGCCGCATTGTCTGGTATGAGGGCGTATTGCTCTTCTCATGCCATATCCTCTTGAGGGTGTCGGAGGAGACACCGGAACTACCTGGCGTCTCCGTCCCAGACTCGTCGCTGGTATCGTTGGGAGTTAATAGGGCACGGCGCCTGAAGCTAGTCGTCAGCACGACACCATCTTCCTCTTCCCGATCCCTCTTCTGCCTGATAATATCCCGAAAGCCGCGAATGGCTTCTCGGTCGAGCGCGTCCGCCTTTTCTTTCCTTGCAACAGCAAACTCCGTCCAAAGCTCACGCCATACCGGAGGGAGTCGCAGGAAAACTTTCTCCTCTCTCACTGAAGTGCTGAATATGAGAAACAGCGCTACAGTTGCGGCATAAGACTCCGACTGGGACGCATCAGGAGTAGAGATGGTGGTCATTGTGATTGTGATCGATTTTGGTGTACATATGCAATCAATCTCGGGAAAATCCGAAGTCGGCGATGGGACCTCTTGGGCCTTGGACCAATTTATCCTGACGGAATGACGGTTGGAATAGCTGGTAGAGGAGACAAGAGTGTAAACTATCTTCACGGAAGAGTCTCTAGAACGGCAAGCTTCCTCCAATACCCTCCTAGGACTTATGCCTGTAGATTTCCCGAAATCTCGAAGTGTGATCTTGCCGCCATTGGTTTCGTTGATAACCACTGTGCTCTTCCCAGTGACTGGGTCAACTTCAGTAACGGGGAGATTTGCGAACAGGTCGGCAATGGCACCATCGTCATCGCTTGAATCATCTTCGAGTAGGTCTGCTCCCATTTTTGCAGCTGCGCGCATAATCTCATCATCGGAGGAGTCATCTTCACTAGACTCAGCAGGGTGGGGGATCCTCGGGGGAGGGCCACCTGACAATTCCTGTCTTTTCGCTGCAGCTTCTTTCTCGAGAGTAATCTTCCGCTTCTGCCACTCCTGGTCGGCCTCGTATCGATCAAAAAGAACGTCGGATTCAATTTTCGCCAATTTCCTTTGAAGTCTTCCCACCTCTGGGTCTTGAGGTGCTTGGCTACCTCTGCTTCTCTTGCCATTACTAGCCCCTGGTCCACGCTGGGCTGCAGCCTGTGGCGAGTTTTTCGCAGGCTGTAGATGGAAAAGTTTTGTCTTCGCGTCTAGATATTCTGGAAGTAGTTCGTCTGCGTCTATATCACTCTCGTACTCGACAACTGCGGCCTTCGCGGGCCGCGCGGCCAATTTTGTAGCGGGTTGCTCTGCAATGCTTTCCTTCGAGTCGACGTGGCGTATATCTGCTTCTATCTGCCGTGGTGTGGTCATTCCTGATGCCGTGGGTGTTCCAGCTTGAGAGTCTGATTGTCGGTAGGTTAGCCAACAGAACCAAAGGTATGTCTCGCCCACTATAAGGACTTACCCATATGTAATTTCAACGGCAATAGGGATTTTGTTTGCCAATTCTCGTAGTCTGGCAACTCGTCTCGGGAGCATTCACGTGCCATCCACTGGAGAGATTCCTCAAGACCCCAGATCGAATCTTTATTTCCACTGGCCATCTTATCGGATATGCTTAAAATGTATGTGAGAGCCATGCGGACCCTGTCGTCAGGGAAACCTGCACCGGCCAGAGCTTGCTGTAGAGTCCATAATTTGATGGTTAAATCCTCCTCTGTGAGCGGCTTCAACGTTGCATGGGAGTCTGTCGTGCTCGGACCCAAGGCTCGTTGATCTGCAGTAACTATATCCAATATCTCGTCCATTAAATCTGGAGGAAGCCATTTCCGTGTATTCAAAAAGTCGGCCTGGCCTCGTAGTAGACGCCGATCTGTCTGGAGTCTGGTTATCTGGCGAGCAGCATCCCGTTTAGCTTTTTGCGAGTATTTTTCGACCAGAACTTGAAGGTCTGATTCTTCGAGTTGTCTCTCAAATTCTTCGGGGGTCAACTGCGCATCTGTATTCCCATTTGTTGTGGACGTTGGCAAGCTTTCCGTCGTTGTCTCATCCTTTCGTTGCTCTGATTCATCGTCTGGGGTTTCGTCTGAAGGTGTGGTTTCAGCAACTTCAATTCTCACCTTCGATGCCACCGAGGTCGTAGCAAAGCCACGGGCAGGGTTTGATGCTGGCTTCTTTTTCTTTTTGCCTCCCGCCATAGTATTATTATTTCGTCGGCGTTCTATGGAAAAAAATGGCGGGGGTCACCACGTAAATAAAGTTGAATGACGCGGGGGTGCCAATTACCTTAGTAACTTCGGGTGAACTTTAATCCTTTGTTCAGTGTCCCTGGCGACCAAAACTTCAATGTCCAGTGAGAACAATCCCACCTCAGTAATCCGCCCATCCCTGTGAAACTACAAGATGGTTGGGGCAGACCTGAACGATGTAAGGGGAATGGATCTCGAGGCCAGCAGAAAGGCGCTCTCCTCCTCCTCAACGGCGACCCGCACAGCATATCTTCACATTATTGATGAACGACTATCAAACAAAGGTGCGTGGCAGGATGAACCTATTCAATGGGGATGCTAACCTCTATTCTCTATAGAAATCGAACAGTCGTCATATCCAACTCTACTGGATCTTATTTTCACCACATATTCCTTCTACCAAGACCGAAGCTCTAGACGCCACGTTGAGCAATGTCTGAGGACAATATTTCGAGCAGGCGCAAGTCCAGACATTCTCTCTCCCTTTATCAAATCTTTACATGTCGAGGCATCGAAAACCAACATAGCACCTAGCAACGCATTTGTTTTAACTGAGTGGTTCAGCATACTTCTTCAGGAGTGCAGTGGGACACCTTATTGGGCGATCTGGGGACAGGAACTAGTTGCAAGTGATGCAAAGGTTCTAGAGCAGTGCCAAAAGACAACTACAAAGCCCAATATTAGGCACTCTGCTCTAGTTGTGACTAGAAGGGCGTTTCGAAAAGTTATTTCTTACCAGGATTCGGCAGAGGCTTCGATTAGTGATGCTATTGAAGGGCTGAGCGCGAAAGCTGCCCAGCCCAACGCAAGAAATGCCATCATGCTGGGCGTCATTGCCGGGGTTTGTTCGAGAAAACCAGAAGCCAAAGACATTCTTGAAGCGAAGAAGGCAAATTACTACAGCTTCTACACAAGAGAGATTATTGGATCTCGAACGCCAGTGGCAGCCCATATTGCAAATGGATTTTATGATTTCTTCTTGGATTTCACCAGTGCAGAGGAATTGGCGAAGCACGTAGCACCATCCCTAGAGAAAGCCTTACTCAGGGCCCCAGAGATTGTCCTGGATGATCTCATTACGCCGTTGGTTGAATCGCTACCTAAGTGCATCGACCTTTCACAGATTTTGCAGGGAAACCTCTTGAAACCTTTACTATCAAACCTTAAATCGACAAACGCAATCATTCGAAACGGTGCGCATAACGCTTTCCGGGTCACCATACCTCGTTGTCACGACGATGCTGCACTCAGCTTTATTACAAACGAGATTTTGCTTCCCTTAAAGTCTGGGAAGCTTCCGGCTGCAGATCATCGGATCCTGCATTCGGAAATTCTGAAGGTTTTGCCGATAAATGAAAGCTTAGTGGAGAAGGTCTTACCGGCAGTCTCTGCGGTTGCCGCAAAAGAACCCAATGAAGGGGCGCTGAGTGCAGAGACATCCGTCCTGTCCCTTTACACATCATGGTCGCTGGCCAATGAGGTAGCACTGCCCAAGGTAGTCCTAGAAACATTCAGCAAAGGCTTATCAGACAAGAAAGCGCCACTAAGAAAGCTGTGGACACTTCGATTGGGTGATATTCTGTGGGCACAAGGGGATTCTAATCCCCAAAATAAGAATGTTATAGAGCTCGCTGAAGCCACCATCTCCAGCCTGATTCAGCTATTCGATGAGGTTGCTTCAAATCCCGTTGCTGCGGGTCAATCCGGAGTTATCGTTGGCGGTTATGTTTTGACGGCTCTAGCAGCAGCCAAGCTCCCTTCTTTGAATAGTTCGAAGGTTAACGATGCCATTAAAAAAGCAAAGGTTACTCAACAAGCTCTGATATTTGAGCCTAAACCTTCATTCTTACTCAATCATCGAGTTTACAGTAAATTAACTAATGATGAGGATCGCCTCTGGCTTATTCGTGCCCTTTCGGCTACAGCTGATGAAGCCTCTACATCTGGCCCAAGTTCCGCGACAGCCATCGCGTGGTCACAAGGGATAATATCTTGTATTTGCTCCGCAAACGTTCCACCTGTTGTGAGACGGCAATGCATAGAGGTGTTATCAAAAACGTACGCACGACTTCCCGAAGAAACATCATCAATGATTATCTCTGGTCTATGGCATTGGGTTCGGGACATCGAAGTTGGAGAGAAGGACTGTGCCGCAGCGGCCTCAAAGACCGAGAAAACCAATCTCCATTTCATCGCAAAGGCGATCTGCCTTTCCGCTGCAGATGCATCGAAATTTGGCTTCGAGATAGATCAGTCCGTAAGAGAGAACCAAATGGTAAAAATGTTGGTTATTGCTCGTCCCGAGCTACTTCCTGGAGTTCAGTGGATTGAGCTTTGCCTCAGAGTTGGTGTGGACCCGGGACATCTCTGTAGGCAGTATAGCGATGCCATTATTAAGCAAGTATTGGAAATCACGGATTTCAAAGAGGTATGTTAAGCATCTATTTAACAAGACGCCACTAACTTTGTTGCAGACTGCAGGTCAAAACCAGTACACTATCAAAAGTGCAGCCTTTAATGCCGCTGCAGAACTGGCCTTTGTGGCGCCTGACGTTATGACATCTCGAATAGTCGACCTATTTCAACATGATCTCGATCCTAAACAGTTGGATGATATTGGTCCTACAGAAGCCGCAATCTTTCGAACTCCTGAAGGCACTTTATTTGTTGATGTACTGGCTAAAAAGTCACAGGACTACGTGCCTAACAAGAATACAAAGGATTACGACACGATGAAGTGGGAGGAAGAGTTGCGGACCCAGCTAGCTCAGAAGAAGGGCCAGCAGAAAAAATTGACTCCAGAAGAAAACGCAAAGATCAATGCACAGCTCAAAAAGGAAACTACAATACGTTTGCAGGTTCGGCAATTGGAGGCTCAACTAAGCCGAGGAATTGGCATTATCAAAAGTCTTGCTGTTGGTCCCCCAACTGAAGCTCAACTATGGATGAGCCCAGCCGTCACCTCTCTGATCAACATCATCAATGCCGGAGCAGGCCTTGTTATAGGCAATGCAGCCGCCGAGGCATATAGGCTTCTGTCGGAGAGGGTGGTTACCAGAATAGGACCGGTCCGGCCATTCATCGGAATTGCAACACTAAGAGCCCTGGGAAGCACTCACCTGCCCGAAGAGCTTACTCAAGAGTCTCTAGGGGAGCTCATCACCAGAGTTCTGTATCGATTACGGTTCTCTGGCGAGCAACGGCCTTTCGATACGGTTTCGTTAACCTACATGCTTCCTTTGATCTTCCTTGTATTGCGCAATGGTGGGTTTGGTACGCAGGAAGATTCCGAGGCGCAAGTTGTACTCGCGATCGATTTTCTGAGGTTCCACACCGATGCGTGCTCCGATGCTATAGTTCCACGTCGCGAGGTTCTATCGGTGCTAATTGAATCAATGCAAGCCTATAACCAGCACTACAAGCCTATCAAGGAATGCCTAACTGATCTCTGTCGCTCGGTTGCTCCCACAATCAACGAGGATGAAATCGCAACACTTGTCCGAGGGGCTATCGTGCCTCAGACATCGGTTCGAACGTCGGTTTTGCAATCTATCAGTGCCGAAATTGACCTCAGCGAGCTAGATTTCTCAGAGGAGATTTGGCTTGCATGTCACGAGGATGTCGAGGGCAACGTTGACCTCGCGCACGAAATATGGGAAGAGGGCGGCTTTGAGGTTTCGCGTGATGCTGTCTTCACGATCCTACCGTATCTCGAAAGAGAAGACAAGCAGCTTCGCCGCGCAGCTGCCAAGGCTCTTGCCGGAGCAGTAAACCTGCATCCCGGACTAATTACAGAGATCCTCTCTCGTCTTGAATCCTCGTACATAGAGCTGGCCAAGCCAAAAGTGCCGCAGCTAGATGAATATGGGATGCCTAGGAAGATGGATATGAGAGATCCTTGGGAAGCTAGAAATGGCATCGCACTCGCTTTTAGAGAGTTATCTGTTGTCTTCAAAGAGGAATTGCTGGATTCGTTCTTGAAGTTTCTCATCGAGCGCGGACCACTCGGCGACAAGAGCCCCCATGTCCGAGAAGAAATGATTGAGGCCGCAAGAGCCATCATTGCATTGCATGCGAAAAACAAGGTCGAAGACTTGATGAAGACTTTTGAAGAAACTCTTGAAGGACCAGATAAAGGCTCGGATTTCAGCGACAGAGTAAACGAGGCCGTCATTATCCTCTATGGCGCACTCGCGAGACACCTGAATCCAGGTGATTCTCGCATTCCGAAGGTTGTGGCAAGACTTCTTGCCACTCTAAGTACCCCCTCTGAGACAGTACAGTATGCTGTTGCTCTTTGCCTTCCAGACCTAGTCCGGGCCTCTCGTGACGAGATCCCAGAGTACACCCAGAAGGTCATGGACCAGCTGCTCAATGGTAGTAGCTACGCTTCCCGTCGTGGTGCTGCGTATGGTCTTGCAGGACTAATCCAGGGTACCGGCATCGTTGCTCTCAGAGAGTATCGTATAATGCTCACTCTCAGGAGCGCCATCGATAACAAGAAAGACGTCAAGCACCGTGAAGGGGCGCTTCTGGCTTACGAGCTACTCTCGACTATTTTGGGCCGTACTTTTGAGCCTTATGTCATCCAGATTGTGCCCCAGTTACTCTCCAGCTTCGGAGATGCCAGTGCCGACATTCGAGACGGATGTTTGGCTGCGGCAAAAACATGTTTCGCTAGTTTAAGCTCGTACGGTGTCAAGAAAATCCTTCCCACACTTTTGGATGGTCTTGATGACCAGCAATGGAGAAGCAAGAAAGGTGCCTGCGACCTTCTCGGCGCCATGGCCTACCTCGATCCTCAACAGCTTGCCCAAAGTTTGCCAAAGATTATCCCTCCGCTTACTGGTGTTCTAAATGACAGTCATAAAGAAGTGCGCCTGGCTGCCAATCGCAGTCTGAAGCGCTTTGGAGAAGTTATCAGCAACCCCGAGATTAAGGGCCTTGTTGGCATACTCCTAAAGGCTTTGAGCGATCCGACAAAGTACACGGATGATGCGCTTGACGCGCTGATCAAGGTTTCATTCGTCCATTATCTTGATGCACCTTCTCTGGCACTTGTTGTTCGTATCCTGGAGAGAGGTTTGGGTGATCGATCTGGAACGAAGAGAAAGTCAGCACAGGTTATTGGAAGTCTTGCACACCTGACAGAGCGTAAAGATCTCATATCTCATCTTCCGATCTTGGTTGCTGGTCTAAAGATTGCTGCTGTCGACCCCGTACCCACAACAAGGGCTACAGCGTCCAAGGCGCTCGGCTCACTCATCGAGAAGTTGGGAGAGGATGCCCTTCCAGATCTTATCCCAGGCCTCATGCAAACCCTCAAGGCCGACACTGGAGCAGGCGACCGCCTTGGATCGGCACAAGCTCTCAGCGAAGTCCTCGCAGGCCTTGGCACCAGCCGCCTCGAAGAGACGCTGCCCACGATCTTACAAAATGTCTCGTCGTCGAAGGCATCTGTTCGCGAAGGTTTCATGTCTCTTTTCATATTCTTGCCTGTTTGCTTTGGCAACAGTTTCGCAAATTACCTCAGCAAGATCATTCCTCCTATTCTTACTGGCCTTGCGGATGAGGTTGAATCGATCCGCGATACATCACTCAGGGCTGCCCGCCTTCTTGTCAAGAATTTCGCTACCAAAGCTATCGACCTCCTCCTTCCGGAACTTGAGCGTGGCTTGGGAGACGATAGCTACAGGATCCGTCTCAGTTCCGTTGAGCTGGTTGGGGATCTTCTTTTCAACCTAACTGGCATCAGTAGTATGGACGAAGATGAGGTTGAAGAGGGCGCCAAGGAAGCTGGAGCATCTCTGTTGGAGATACTCGGCGAAGAGAAGCGAAACAAGGTTCTCTCTGAGTTATATATTTGTCGCTGCGATACTGCAGGCCAGGTCAGAACTGCAGCTGTCAATGTGTGGAAGGGTCTTGTTGCCAGTCCAAGGGTTCTTAAGGACCTGGTTCCTACGCTCAGCCAACTTATTATTCAACGCCTTGGATCCACAAACGCTGAACAGAAACTCATTGCTGGCAACGCTCTGGGTGAACTCATCCGTAAGGCTGGTGATGGGGTGCTTTCCACCCTGTTACCTACTCTCGAGGAAGGCCTGCGGACTTCTACAGATGTTGACGCTAGACAAGGCATATGCATTGCTCTCCGCGAGCTGATCTCATCTGCGTCTGAAGATGGATTAGAGGACCATGAGAAAACACTGATATCAGTTGTTCGCGTTGCCCTTATTGATTCCGATGAAGAAGTTAGAGAAGCCGCAGCTGATGCGTTCGACTCTATGCAGAACATGTTTGGCAAGCGCGCCGTCGACCAAGTCTTGCCATATCTCCTCAACCTCCTCAGAACAGAGGGCGAGGCCGATAATGCACTCGCTGCGCTTTTAACTCTACTGACAGAGACCACTCGCTCCAATATCATTCTCCCGAACCTTCTCCCAACCCTTACTGCCTCGCCAATCAATGCATTCAATGCGAGGGCTTTGGCATCGCTATCAACTGTGGCCGGAGGAGCTATGACAAGGCGCCTTTCAACTGTTATCAACGCGCTGATGGACAATATCATAGTGTGTGAGGACGAAGAGCTCCGCGCAGATCTCGAGTCATCGCTAGACACTGTGCTTCTTTCCATCGATGAATACGATGGTCTCAACACCACCATGAGCATACTGTTTGGTCTTGTCAAACACGATGACCACCGAAAGCGCGCAGCTGCTGGATATCGCTTTGCCAACTTCTTTGCCAATACCGATGTCGATTACAGCCGCTACAACCAAGATATCGTCAGGAACCTGTTGATTTCGTTTGATGATACCGATCTGGAAGTGACGAAGGGTGCATGGGCCGCCCTGAACGAATTCACCAAGCATGTAAGCAAGGTAGAAATGGAAGCTTTGGTCTACTCCACCAGACAAGCTCTTCAACGAGTTGGCGTACCCGGATCCGACTTGCCAGGGTTCGCTTTGCCAAAGGGAATCAATGCCATCCTTCCGATCTTCTTACAGGGTCTCATGAATGGCACGTCTGACCAGAAGACACAGTCCGCTCTAGCCATCTCCGATATACTGGACAGAACTAGCCCTGAGTCCCTCAAGCCATTCGTCACAGCCATCACTGGACCTCTCATTCGAATTGTATCAGAAAAATCTACTGAAGTTAGAGCTGCTATTCTCCTGACCTTGAACAATCTTCTCGAGAAGATTCCAGCATTCTTGAAGCCTTTCCTCCCTCAGTTACAGAGGACTTTTGCCAAATCTCTCGCGGACACGTCTAGCGAAATTTTGAGGACTCGAGCTGCAAAAGCCCTTGGAACTTTGATCACCCTAACCCCTCGGATTGACCCTCTGGTCGCAGAGTTGGTGACAGGATGTAAGACCTCTGATGCCGGCGTTAGGAACGCAATGTTGAAAGCCTTATACGAGGTTGTCAGCAAAGCAGGAAGTAACATGAGCGACTCCTCGCGCTCTGCGGTGCTTGGTTTAATTGACACCGATGTGGAAGACAAGGATGCCACCATGGTGATAACAAACGCAAAGCTATTTGGGGCACTGATCAAGAATGTGTCGGAGGATATCGCCGCGAGTCTAATCAAGAACCGCGCCATGACAACTCACTTTTCGCACGCTTCTATTTTGGCCCTCAATTCTGTTCTACTCCAGGCACCTGAATCATTGACGGAGTCATCATTCGCAGAGGATTTACCCTCTGTGATCTGCAAAGGCATAGCTAGTAAAGACGTGAGTATTCCTAGCCTATATGAAATATTAAAACTAACTTTATTAGCCCTTCGTTTCCGACAACTCTGTGTTGGCAGCTGGAAAATACATCTTGACGGAAAGCTCAAAATCTTTTGAAGCCAGGAAGCAAATTTTTGAAACACTGGCTGCTTCAATCCCAGCGGGAAACCCAGCAGATACCCGAAGGTTGGCTTTGGTTGTCGTCCGCACCGCTTGTCGGCACCACATGGAGCATGTGAAGCCACACCTCGCATTATTGGCTGCACCAATATTTGCCAGTGTCCGAGACACCATTATCCCAATCAAGCTATCTGCTGAAGCTGCCTTCATGGCGCTCTTTGATGTGGTTGATGAGGAAGGAAAGGTCTTCGATAAGTTCATTGCGAGCCAAACACAGATGGCGCCGGTCTCAAAGAGAGCTATGCAAGATTACTTCAAGCGCGTTGCATTACGTCTGGGTGTCCAGGCCAGGGAAAGACGGGATGCTGAAGGGGGCCAGGGAGGTCTTGGCCTTTCCAGCGATGAAGTCGACGATGAACGCGAAATATGGAGCGTAGGCAAGGTTGATCTAGGAGAGGGGACTTCAAGTGATGACTGATGTATCAGAAATATTTAATTCTGTAAGACATGGGACTCTTCATATTAGGCGCAAACCAGAAAACTAGGATCTGGTTTGCAGTGGTAGTGACATGAAAAATAAAAATGTATATATAAGCATTGTCAATGTTGTTTGATCTAAAACCTGTGCTGCCTTTTTTCCATATTGATTTATAAACAATTACAGACTAATAACTATAGAAATACATTGGTCGCCTCAAACATTATTCCCCACGATTGACAGACGACGTTGGTCGCGTGTGTGCTAATTTTAAGGGGCTCTTCCAATCCCTTATCTTATCTTATCAATGGTGAGGGCTAACCCTCCACTTCTCTTCACATTTTGGTGGTTAAACCCCGAAGAAGTTTAGCGTTCTGCCACAAGCGAAAGCCGCCATCTTTGAATTCCATTCCGACAAAGTACAGAGACGAGGTCGAGAGAATTCACGACAACCATCGACAACCAACGGAATCCATCAGGAAAGACAAGATGTACGTGTGCGAAAATACTTCTTGACGGAATACCTTGAGAGACCCCATCCGAAGGCGTTAGTTACGACCGAGTGGGAGCACTCACGATTGATGGAGTCATCGATATGGAGAGATCCCACTCGTCAAAACTATTCACGACGGAGTCGACCACGACGCTTGGGGGAATACGTCCAGCAGAAGCTTCTGATCAGCATAAACTAACAGGTTATCTTTAGGGTTAACCTTCGTACCCAGAAGCGCCTCGCGGCGGCCGTTGTGGGATGCGGACAGCGCAAGATCTGGCTCGACCCCAATGAGGTCTCCGAGATCTCCAACGCAAACTCCCGTCAGACCATCCGCAAGCTCGTCGCTGATGGCCTCATCATCCGCAAGCCAGTCACCATGCACTCGAGGGCACGCGCGAGAGACCACACCGACGCGAAGAGACTCGGTAGACACAAGGGTTTCGGTAAGCGTAAGGGTACCGCAGATGCTCGTATGCCAAGGTATGCCATACATTCCGATCATGCGCTATAGAGCGAGTATTGTCGAACAGGGACTAACAACAACCACAGCCAAATCGTTTGGATGCGCAGACTCCGCGTTCTCCGCCGCCTCCTCGTCAAGTACCGTGCCAGCGGCAAGATTGACAAGCACCTTTACCACGAGCTTTACCACCTGAGCAAGGGTAACACCTTCAAGCACAAGCGCGCACTGGTTGAGCACGTACGTTGCACCTCGACACTATTTGCAACATCTGAGCTAACAATGCCCAGATCCACAAGGCCAAGGCTGAGGCCGCCCGTGAGAGGACTATCAAGGAGGAGATGGACGGCAGGCGTGCCAAGACCAGGGCTGCTCGCGAGCGCAAGCAAGAGAGAGTCATCGCCAAGCGTGCTGCCATGTTCGGTGATGAGGAGGAGACCGAGACCAAATAAGCATTGCAACTTTTTACGGGGTAGCTGGAGCGGGGCAATGGTCTTACAAATAAAAGGCTCGGTTGCTTTTCGTTGTCAGGGCTTTCTGCATGTACTGCATGGACAATGGTATCATGAACTCTTTCAAAGCGTGAAAGCCTTCTTCTGTTCGTGGTGACAACAGGAGATACTGATCTCCCTCGTGTGGCTGACCCTCCCCCCCTCCAATGCCCATGGATACCATGTTTCTGCTTACTGACCGTGAAGGACCAACAATTCTTACCAGGTGAGCGCGACGTCCAGCTTTCACCGTGATCGACATCTTCCGTTTGACTGCGAGTTTTATTCGCATCTTCAACATCCAGCCATTGCATCCATCAGCCACCTTTTCAGCCTTGATCAAATTCAACTTCTAAGAAGTTGTTTCTGTACCAATTTCTACTTTGTCTTCATTTTTCTTTTCAATTTGTTCCACAGTCCACAACTGTGTTCCCCAATCAGGCATTAGTGTGTACAGCATTTCGAGCTTTCAATGCTCCTCTGCTGAAGGATAACTATCTTTCGTGCCAAGATCTACCACCAAACCCTTTCCTTACCAAACACCTGCTCCCTCTTTTCTCTCTGGGAAACTGGTGCATGAAGAAGGGGTTACATATCACCTATTATACTGTCTATTTAGACGAAGTATTTTTGTGGGCTTTTCGGGGGGTTCTATTTGTCTACAGGTATGCATATATTTTTTTATATTTGTGATGTCATACGCCTTCGCCGTCGCCCATACCTTTAATGATGACAAATGGTCAAGAGACCAGATATATAACCCAGCTCGTTGATGCACAAATGTGCTCTATGAAATAAGAAACATGTTCTGATACAACTACAACAACAATTCCACGTTATTATATCTCAAGCTGCTCCGTTCCGTTGCTAACGTTGACTGCAGCCATTTTACTTACTGTGGCGACAACTACAATTCTCGAGGCAAAAGTTTTCTCAAGAGGGTACGTTTTATCTATTTCCTGTTCAAACTACCCCCCTATCATGATGACAAATGGTCAAGAGACCAGATATATAACCCAGCTCGTCGAAGCACAATATACGTGCATTGTGAGATAAGAAACATGTTCTGATTTTAAACTTACCATCCTTTGAATCAAGCGTAATCTTTTGGCTCATCATACTAACTTGGTATCAAGGCTTTCACCCCACGACTTGGACATTATCCTTTAGAGTTATAGCTAGACAGTACAAATGAAGAATAGTCACAATTATGATTACTTAGCTGCGTGAAATTCATATTCATATTCCATAAGCATACTTGCAAAGTTAAATCTAGAAAGCAGCATGCCATAATCCACATGCAACGTGAAGACCAGATTCCTATGTGCAACGAAGTAGGTATTCTACAACCACTTGACGCCAAAACCGCCCATTATGTCTGCCAGGCCTTTACTCAGTGGAGTCCCAAGGCAAAGCAAACGTGCCAACCCATTCCTCAACTTCGCTGCGTAGCTGTACAATCTCCGTCTGGCCATCTCCCTCGCCGACGAACTCCAAGAAAGCCTTGACACTACCAGGATTCTTCCTTCCCTTCTCAGTTTGAGCCTGAAGAGCCTCCTTGTCCAGTCTCTGGGTAATTGTGACAGCGCGGTTGACAATGTCTGCCACGCGAGAGAAGTCCTCGGGCGTGAAGCCACGGGTCGTCATTGCTGGGGTTCCCATGCGGAGTCCACCGGGCTTGAGGGCGGACCTGTCACCTGGCACGGTGTTCTTGTTCGAGGCAACACCGACGAGCTCGAGGATGCGCTCGACACGGGCACCATCAACACCTTGTGGCTTCAGGTCGATAAGGACAAGATGGTTGTCAGTACCACCAGAGACGATGGTGTAGCCGAGACCGCCCTTGTCCTTGGAGTCTCCCAGGCGCTTGGCCAAAGCCTGTGCGTTTACAAGGACGTTCTCCTGGTATGCCTTGAACTCTGGGCTTTGGGCCTGCTTCAATGCAACGGCAAGAGCCGTGATTGTGTGGTTGTGGGGGCCACCTTGATGCCCTGGGAAGACGGAAGCGTTGATCTTGTCCTCGAGGTCCCACATGATCTCCTTCTTGGTCTTGGGATCAACCTTGCGGACTCCCTTGCGGTAGAATATCATGGCGCCTCTTGGGCCACGTAGAGACTTGTGCGTTGTCGTGGTGACTACATCAGAGAAGGGGAATGGCGAAGGGATGACGCCAGCAGCAACGAGTCCGGAGATGTGTGCCATGTCACTGAAGAGATAGGCTCCAGCTTTGTCGGCAACCTGGCGGAAACGTTTGTAGTCGAGGAGTCGAGAGTAGGCCGATGTTCCCGCAACAATCAGCTTTGGCCTGTATAGCATAGCCAGCTCTTCTAGCTTCTCGTAATCGATCAATCCGGTCTCCTCATTGAGGCGGTATGGGAGTGTCTCAAAGTACTTGGAGATGGCCGAGATCTTCTTCGTAGGTGTTTGGTAGCCATGTGATAAGTGACCACCGTGCGGCAAGTCGAGTCCCATCAAACGGTCATGGACTTCAAGGACAGCGGAGTATGCAATAAGATTGGCGGGTGAGCCGGAAAGTGGCTGGACGTTGACGCCCCATTCGGCGGGGTCCAGACCAAATGTTTCCAAAGCTCTCTTCTGGCAAAGTATTTCTGCCTGGTCGATAAACTCGTTGCCGCCGTAATATCTCGCACCTGGGTATCCTTCCGAGTACTTGTCTTTGGCAATTGGTCAGCATTGTTCCAGCAATGGCGGGGGTGGTTCAACTCACTTTGCATCACACTTCCAAGGGCATCAAGAACGGCTTGCGACGTGAAGTTCTCCGAAGGAATCAGGTTGATGAAATGCTTCTGGCGACTTTTTTCCTACGGCAGTGTTAGAAGCAGTTTTCCCCGAATGCATGATGGCATCGCTCACCTTCTGTAGGATCTCGTAAACTTGAGGATCGCCATTCTCGAGGTTGCGTGTTAGAAGCTGCAATTGGGAAGCGGAAGTCAGTGGAAGTCCCTCAGATTCGCTAGATTTCTGTACTTTCTGTTGGCCTTCTGCGGACCTCGAGGACTGTGCTCTCCGTGCAAATGCTACTGATGCAGATGCAGTTCGAGGAAACGGCCTGGAGGCCACAGCACCCAAACGAGACGCGAGTTTCAACGACATCGCAATTCTGGAGAAACGCGATTAGTCTCTGTCGAATTCGTTAATAGGGTGTGCCGTCTTACCTCAGAAGGCCGATATAGGTACCTCTTATTCAGTTCTTCTGTATTTATATACACATATAATATTGGGCGGTTTCTTGTGCTCTGGACTTCGGAATCGGAAGTCCATGCCCGTACTAGATAAGCTCGGTAGGGTAATGTGACGCATTCAAATATTTCCCCTCCGCGCAACTCTTGGCTTGTCACTCTACCCCCCAATTGGGAAGAACTTGGCTCTACAAAACTCTTTCAATCGTCTATGAAGCAGCTACAAAATTGCAGAGGCAAGCTCGACTCACGCCAATTATGGAATACTAATAGCAGTTTGGAAAAGTCGTTGTCACAGCATCAAATTGCATTTCTACGATGTATTGATCCAAAATTTCAACTTCGCCAAGCGATGAGACTTTCTTGGCCAAAAAAGTCTCTACGAGTAACCCGTGTAGCTTCCACATACATCATCAATCAGGCCAGTCAAAATATCATTTCAATCGGCTTGATCGGGACTGAATATAAAATTCTTGTCACTTGCGACGTCTCGGCGCGTACTTGTGTTCGATACCATTACAGCTAAACATGCTACGTACGATGTACGAACTACCAGCTTCCCGGCTCCATCCATATTTACACTCGTCATATACCCAACTAGATCTTTGATCCAATAACACTTCCGCCATCCAGCGTGATGGTGGCCCCATTGACATAAGAACCAGCCCTGCTACCTAAGAATAGGCAAGTTCCAGCCACATCCTCGGGGCTTCCAATCCTGCCAAGCGGGATCCCTGACTTGATAGATTCGCCAAAGTCCTTCAATGTCTGCGCCATCATTTTGCTCTCAAATGGCCCGCATGCAATGACATTGCTTGTAATGTGTCTCTTGCCAAGGTGGTTGGCGAGGACTCTGGAGAGGTGGTGCAGACCGGCCTTTGAAGAGCTGTACGCAAAGGTCTCCAGGGTTGGTACGCGCAGGCCGTCGACCGACCCGATGTTGATGATGCGAGAGGGAGCATCCTGGCTAGCCTTTGCCTCCAGACTCGGCGTGAGGAGTTGGGTAATTGTGAAGACGCGGTGCAGATTCAGGGTAAGAACACGGGTCCATGCGGCGTCGGGGTACTCGTCGAAGGAAGCTCCCCAGTTTGAGCCGGAATTATTGACCAAGATGTCGAGGTGGTCCTCGCGCTTCCTAAATTCTTCGGCGAGGCGCTTGCAATCTTCAAGCTTGTAGAAATCGGCGGGGATCGCATGGGCGGACCCAGGGCCTTGGTAGTTAGATATGTTAGCAAATGATGGCGAATGGCAGATGTGATGTAGATGTAGTGTTGCTTACCCAGCGCATTCAGCTCAGCACAAGCCTTGTCGCACGCCTTTGCATCTCGAGAGGAGATGTATACTTTGGCTCCGTTGGCAACGTAGCCTTCAGATATCATACGCCCAATTCCTTTGGCACCACCGGTGACGAGAACGACCTTGCCCTGTGTTCGGATTCAGCCATCAATTCCATTGGGTGATTTCGGACTCTCAAGTAGCTTACCGTGACGTCGAAAAGAGTAGAACGGTTCATTTTGAATATGTATTTAACCTCTGCTGCAAATGCAATAATATACGCAATTAAATATAAATGTAAAGGAAAGGGGAGAGAGAGTAATTGAATGTTGCCTACCCCCTCCAATCCTAATATGTCAAATCTATGCCTCGGCCCGTAGACAAGTTTGCTATGTTTGACAAGAAGGTGTCTCTCCACGCTTGGTTGTTCTAGACTCCAATTCTCCACCTACGTAAGTATTGATTAATAACCAAACGGGAGTGATGACGGAGGACTACCGTGGCGGGGTACTCACACTGCCTTCAAAAACTTAGTAATGTGATATTTATTAGATTTATTAAAGAAGCTATAAATTCTTCAGCCAGCTAAAGAGCACCTTCTCCCTATATACACACACACAAGTAAAACTTCTTAAAGCACATCCTTTTCCAGACCCCAATCCCACACGTAGACGTCACAATGGCCAACCAAGAGGCCCGAGAACGTCTCCGTCAACACTTCTTAAACGCAGGAGAAGCAGACCACCCTGCTAAATGGGATGATCTCTACCGTGCCGGCTTCATTCCCTGGGACAAAGGCCTCCCTTCCGCCCCCCTCGCTGAGACTCTAGCACGGCACGATCTGATCGGTGAGCCTGCGGCTCCTGTGTCTGGCACAAGAAAGCAACGCAAGCAGGCTCTCGTGCCGGGCTGTGGCAAGGGATACGATGTGCTACTTCTTGCTGCGTTCGGATACAATGCCTACGGGCTCGAGACGAGCGAACTGGCACTTAAAGGAGCGAGAGAGACAGAGGAGAAGCACGGTGGTGACGACGTGTATCGAGTGAGGAACGAGGATGTGGGAAAGGGGAAGGTTACGTGGATTACTGGGGACTTCTTCAAGGATGACTGGGCAAAGAGCCTGGGTGAGGGGTTCGATGGTACTTTCGATGTGATTTTCGATTATACCGTATGTTCTAGGTCCAAGGTGATAACTCCAAAGCTAATCTCATTTTATAGTTCCTAAGCGCGCTCCCGCCTACTCTGAGGGCAGCTTGGTCACGCCGGTATAGTCAACTGCTGGCGCCTTCCGGTCGCCTCATCTGCCTTGAGTTTCCAACATATAAACCGATCAACTCGGGGGGGCCACCATGGGCTCTTCCACCGAGTGTATATATGGCGCATCTATCCCGTCCAGGGAAGACTCTAGAATATGATGATGAGGGGGGAATAGTTGAAGCCAAGGTGGGCGAACCGCTGAGCGATGGTCTCGTGAGGATAGCGCACTTCCAGCCACAGAAAACTCATGCGGATGGGTATGATGCGAACGGTAACATGACGGATTGGGTTGGTGTCTGGGCGCACCCTATAATCGAATCATAAGTTCGTCGATCTGTAGAAATTAGGACAAAATCATTCAAGGTGCCTTCCGAAGCGAGTTATAGTGCTCGCCCAAGCCGTATCCGTGGTGATAATATGCCAGCCATATCTTCTCAACCTCTTCTTCTGTCTCCTCTGGGGAGAATTTGTCCACTCTGCCATCTTGTAGAACACAAATCTCGACATTGTAGCTCTTCGCAAGCGCAATCAGCTCGACTTGTCCACCCCACTCGGCAGAATTTTCTATCTTCTGTACATATGCCGGAAGCGGCTCCTCTAAGAACGCCTCAAACTCATCGCGATGGCCTTCAATGTACTTTGCCGCCGTCCTCCTGACTGCCTTGTACCTGAACGCTTCTGTCTTCTCAGCCTCGTTCTTTGTCCTTAGATCTATGCCAGCTTGGTCGAGTTGATCCGCTACCGACGAGAACAGGCAGTGGCCGTCTGGTCGGATCTCTTTTTCGTCCAGCTTGTGGGTTTTGAAGGCCTTCAGCATGGCGGTCCGTTCCTGGCGCTTCCAATTGGGGAGTTTCGCGGCTTCCTCCTCTGCTTTGATGGCCGCTGCTTCTTGTTCGGCAGCGCGGCGGGCTAGTCGCTCTTTTTGGCGGTTGCGTTTGGGCTGTGGTCCCTCTTCTGAGGGTGAGGGTGCGGGGTCGGAAATTGCGGTTTTCTGGAGATCCGCGGCGAGGCTATCGTCGTGGGTCGGCGCAACGCTCGCATCGTGCTCGGGCTCAGGCACAGGTTCTACGTCCTGTGCATCTTCCGAAGCGTCTCCACGGAGTGCAGCAAGCTCGGTTGCCTGAGTTTCTTTCAGGCGCCGTTCGAGCTCTGCGCATTCATCGTTGACACCTTTACGCGTCTTTTTGGTGGCCTGCTTCTTTTTTTGGGTGATGCGCCCCTGGAGATCTTTATTTTCTTTGCGATGCCTCGCCTGGGCTTCCTCCAAAGCTTCCATGGCTTTTTGTAATTGAAGGAAGCTGGCAGATGTTTTGCGTCTCCTGCCACAAAATTTCGCCGTTACCCCACGAAGTAGTTATACGTGCACGGGGGGTGGTGCATAGTAGAAACAGTAAGCAACACTTGGTATCGGCACAATGGTTATCTTCAACACTAGCGTTTTTTGAGCCTCGGCCACCCTTCATTCGCGGGGCAACTCTCACTCGCTAACGTTATTTTTGCGTGCCGTCACTGCCGAACTCTATCACCCGAGATTCCACCTTCCATACAATTTGTCTTGCCCGTACACCTACGTTTGTACCGGATGACGCCAATTCCCAGGTTGGTTTCCCAACATGTCAAGCTTTTTACGCCGTAGCCCCTAGAGGGCTATGGGTTTAGTTGTAGGTCTGGCGGCTATGAAAGGTCCCTATCCCCCCGCTTCTCTGAGCCGTAGTTGATCCCAACATTTCTCCTCATGTTATTTCCTCGGCCTCGTTCTATTTAACGGGTATTAGCACACATATATACCCATGTCCATGTCCAAATACATGTACTCCCAAGTGTATACATTTCGCTGCTGCAGAATTTCCTCTGCTAGACTAGCAACAGTATACGCTGGGAACTCCTTCGAAACGCCACTGCCTCAACGTGATATCTAACTGTTATTATGGTAGAGGAGCCGAGGTTGGGCAAGACACTCAATGAGACTCAAGACGTAGGAAAACTGCCTCTGGGCACTGTCCCGGCAGTTGACCACGATGGCCAAAGTGGTGCCGTCGGCAAAGCAGAGGAAACAGAGAAAGCAAAGAAAGACGCGGATGGCCTCTCAATATCTCATCCCTCGACTAGGTCCATAAGCCCGGACCAGGCTGGGGGAACCAATGGACATGCTCGATCCCAATCTCAGTCGGCTTCGGTGCGATCAAAAGCTGTGACCATAATACCGCGGTCCAAGAGGAGGGGATTGCTTGGGCGACTTGCTCTCATTCCCGAAGTAACACATCCTCCGGAATATGCTAGAAAGACGAAGTGGCTCATAACATTCATCGTGGCATTAGCTGCTGCGGCTGCGCCCATGGGGAGCGCTATTCTCTTTCGTGAGTCAACGCATAGCTCTCAGCCCTATAATTTGAACCTCATTTGCCGGAGTACTGATTATTTTTAGCTACTCTGCCACAGTTGTCAGCAGAGCTCCATGCCTCATCTACAGTCACGAATCTTTCAGTTGCTTTATATATGCTTGCCATGTCTATATTCCCGTTATGGTGGTCTTCATTTTCTGAGACGCTAGGTAGACGCACCATATATCTTGTGTCATTTACCCTGTTTACTTTATTCGCCGTTCTATCTGCGGTCAGCACTTCAATTAGTATGCTAATAGTCATGAGAGTCTTATCTGGCGGTGCTGCCGCATCGGTCCAGGCCGTTGGTGCGGGCACAATCGCAGACATTTGGGAATCAAAAGAGAGGGGGAAAGCAATGGGGATTTTCTATCTTGGACCTCTCATGGGCCCTCTGCTTGCACCCATAATCGGCGGAGCCCTTGGAGGGCCATTCGGCTGGCGAAGCTCTCAATGGTTTCTTGCCATTTATGGGGGTATTTTGATTCTAGTCCTCACATTTTGTCTCCCAGAAACACTCGGGAAGACTGTTCCCATCAGCGAGCTTGCTTCTACAAGCCGAGAATCTGGTGGAGACGCCGTCATGCCAGTTGCATCGCGTATCACGACTCGCCAGTCAGTCAAGAACCAAACAGTCACTGTCGCCCGCGTTTTAAAACGGTGCTTCATTGACCCGCTCGTGATTATCACGTACATGCGTTTTCCTGCCGTTGCGCTAACAGTCTACTATGCGTCAATCACCTTCGGCTGCCTCTACGTGCTCAATATATCGCTCCAGCAAACGTTCTCGGTGCAACCCTACGGGTTCAGCACCATGATTATCGGCCTCATGTACATCCCAAACTCTCTAGGCTACGTCATCGCAGCTCTCTTCAGCGGCCGCTGGTCCGATGTCATCATGGCCCGTGAAGCCAAAGCTGCAGGGCGCTACGATACCGACGGCCGGCTCATTCTACTTCCTGAAGACCGTATGCGTGAGAATGCGTACATGGCGGCAGCCGTGTATCCGCTTGCTCTGGTTATTTACGGCTGGATCGCAAACTATGGACAGCATTGGATAATTGCTGCCATAGCGAACTTCTTTTTCGGCATTGGCAGCATGATTATCTTCAGCTGTAGCACGACCATGCTGACAGAGTTCATGCCGAAGAAGAGTAGTAGCGGGGTAGCATTGAATAACTTTGTGAGAAACATATTCAGTTGTGTGGGAGGCATAGTGGCAAGCCCTCTTATAGATACCATTGGGAATGGGTGGCTATTCACCGGGTTGGGTGTTTGGGCACTGGGGAGCGGCTCAGTGGTATGGGCATTGCGTCGATTTGGGCCCAAGTGGAGAGATGAGATGGTGAAGATACAAGGGTGAGAAGAGAGGTCTGAGGGTACACCTAAATCCCGGCGTCCAGGTGTCAGTAAATATATGGGCGAATGCCAATTCTGGAATATGAAGCGGCTCGTTGAAATTCATTGGCAGAAGCGACGCGTTATGCTAGAAAGTTCAAGTTTACAAATCAATTTACAACCCCGCCCCCCTTGCTTCACTGCCCTACATGACTATGTTCTAGTCATGTCACATGCGTGCTACCATTTGGGGGTTTCTATCCCTATATGGCAGGTTTTCTTGTGTCAATGAGCTCTACTAACAAATCCAGACTTGTCAATGCCGAGAACCAACGGAAATAACACGGATGAATTGTAAAGCGTTACTACCATCTAAGACAAAGTTAGGCGATAAAGCTATGGCATGTCTTATGCGGGTACTGATAATGCTGATGCAGGTTGGTTTCCAATCCACTGTGGTATACAATGCTGTGAAACAAAAGGTTCCTGCCGTCGAAGACATGTGTGGGTTTGCCGCAAATCAACTCCCCACTGTGTGCCAACATGGTCGAAATGTAAGGATGTTCACGGATCCCCCAAGTCGGAATTAACAAAGTGAGTGCATGGGCTTTATAATCAAAAAGTATATTTCACGTTGGTTCCCCCTTGTCAATTTTTTATTCTATTACTTCTCCAAACTCGCAAGGATTGGACAATCTTCATTGTCATTAGTTCTGAAAATATCTCGTTTTGGTGCAATTTAACATTCACTGTTCCCATTCATTAATCCATTCATTCATTCAGTTGTTGTTGAAAACGAACTGAAGACGATTCGCCGCACTTTGTCACTATTCTGTCCATCACATTACAGCGCTGCTCTGTCTTTCACATTTCGGCACTACTCTGTCCTTCACGCTTTATCCTATACAATTTGTCTTTGACGTTTTTTTTTCACGTTTGTCCTTCACATCACATATATTCACATTCAGGTTTCTGTGGCTGTGACTGTGGCTGTATTACTGCTGTCAAAGCTACTTCACATCACCACCGTTTTTAATATCAAGTATCCTGGGCGCTTTGGTAATCCGTCCGAGCCTTTGGATATATCGTCACCATGAGTTACGTCCAGTGGCTCTTTGAGGGCCTGAACTACGACCAGAATAAACCCGTGAGTTTGAATTCACATCGTCCCTATTTACTTCTTTATAAAAACTAACTTACCGAATCAGATTTATATCGATGCAAACAACCCAAACCGCAGCCTCTCTGCTGCCCAGGTCAAATCATTAGTCCTTAAGATAGGAGCAGGCTTGCAAAAATTTGGCCTCCAAAAAGGTGACTGTGTGTGTGTGGTCACTCTCAACGACGTAAGTTTTTCTCTTTGTCTTAAGCATGTCTCATTCTAGACCACTAGAGCTGACCATCGAAGATATACTACACCCCAACATATCTTGGCATCATAGCTGCCGATGGAATATTCACGGGTGCAAACCCAGCATACACAGTCTTTGAGGTGGCACATCACTTGCGTGTCTGCAATGCCAAATTCGTCATCGCCGAGCTGCAGACCTTGGCCAAGGTTAAGGAAGCAGCCGCCGATGTTGGGATCCCAGAATCGAACATTATCATCTTCGATGTCAACCACGAGGGTGTGCCACCGGGAGAAACGTCCATCTGGGACCTCATCGGCGATGATAATATTTCTGTGGAGGATATTGCCGATCCAGAGAATGTCCCTGCATCATACATCAGCAGCTCTGGCACGTCGGGCCTTCCGAAAGCCGTGGTGATTCCTCACGCATACTTAATTAACCAATGTCAACTCCAGACGGAGAGGAAGATGCCGTACGAGGTATGTAATTTTTTTGTATTCCAGACACTAAGCTGACTGTTTACAGATTAGCAGACTGATTTGTCTTCCTCCATTCCCTGCCTATGCCGCCCCATCGCAGCATGGGATGCCACTGAAGACCGGATCTCCCTGCTACGTCATGCCTCGTTACGATGGAAATGAGGTTTTGGATGCAATTGAGAAGCATCAAATTACGGAGGTGCTACTTGTTCCACCAATGGTCCTCTCACTGCCCTTGTTGCCAAAATGCACAAGCTCAGCTGTGGCATCTTTGCGTCAGATTTTCTGCGGCGGAGCGGCGATTACATACCATATCCAGGAACGGCTGTATGCCGTTCTTCATCCAGACGCCCGCATCATCCAGATCTTTGGAATGTCGGAATGCGGTTGGGTTTGTGGATCCCAATATCCAGAGAAAGACGAGACTGGCAGTGTTGGTCGGCCATTTCCAGGATTCTCCCTCAAGTAAGTCTTTAACTTCTTCCCCAATGCATGTTCCCAAGCTAACCGGACCCAAGAGTTGTAGATTATGCTGGAAATGACTGCCTAGAGGACGGCCAGATTGGCGAAATCTACATCAAACCCCCTTTCTCGATGCTCGGGTACTTCAACAACCCCACGGCCACAGCCGAGGCCTTTGCTCCAGGTGGTTGGACCAGAAGCGGGGATGTTGGGTACGTCAAGGATTCCAAGTGGTACGTCCCTGACCGCAAGAAGGATGTCATCAAGGTCAAGGGCTGGCAAGTGAGTCCAACAGAGTTGGAGGGTGTACTCTTGCTACACGAGGACATCATCGATGCGGGTGTGATTGGCATCCAAGCCGCCAATACATTCGAGGGCGTACCCCGTGGCTTTGTTGTGCGGCGTCCGGGGAGCACTATAACTGAAAACGAAGTCAAGGTTTGGATGAGGGAGAGGTTAGTGAAATATAAACAGGTGGATCGAGTTATTTTCGTTACTGAGATCCCACGAAACCCAACGGGAAAGATTCTGAGGCGCCTTTTGAAGGAAGGCGAGTATATCGAGGAGATTGCGGCTGCCTGCGGGCAGATTGCTACACCGGAGGTTGTTGTCCAGAAGGTCCTCGTCACTGAGAACGGCACTTCAGGCTCTGTAGCTGTCTGCGAGCAGATTACTTCACGGCAAGCCTTTGTTCATGAGGCCTTCGTCACTGAAAACGGAAATTCGAGCTCTGCGGCTGCCTACGAGCATATTGCTTTACCGGAGACCGTCTCTGAAAAGGTTATCCTCACTGAGAACGGAGTTCCAAACTCTGCCTTACCAAACGAACATCACAGCGCTGTCCCTTCCTGATTTGGCAAATTTACAGGTGATAACTGGGGATGTGATAGGTGTGAGTGGCGTCAACGTGTTTTTTTTTTTTTTTTTTTCTTCCTGATTTGGCAAATTTACAGGTGATAACTGGGGATGTGATAGGTGTGAGTGGCGTCAACGTTTTTTTTTTTTTTTTTGAGGGGGAATTTATTATATAAATATAAATTATTTGGTGGGGGAGTAGCGGTGTTTGTTTGCAGTAGACAGCATTCAGTATTATTATTCCTCGTTAATTCAAATATATAAATAATAACCTCAAACCCTCGTCTGCAATCGGGCCGCAGCCACAACATATCCAACGGCCCGAAAGAACATACACTAGGGCCCGTAAAGATTTGACTTCCCCCGTATTTCCTTATATTCCAAATACCACAATCACTTGCTTCCCAGCAATCCAGTAGACACGTGATATGGCACCTTCTTTCTCTCGCGGTATTTCACCGAGGTCTCCGAATCCTGATTTGCTTTCAACCTACGACCAATCACCCGAGTAATAAGTTGCAGCGATGCATTCCCGCTGCACACACATCCCACAACGACCTCGATATCCAAATTCGAAACCAAACCACGTGATTGGAGACACATGCATTGTTCCCCATGCAATATAGGCAGGCCAGGCCTGTCCGCATTGCATATAGGACGCATGGGATGCGGCCAATATCGGTCCGGCCCTTGAGGTGGTCTGGTGTCGTTCCTACAATGCAGTATTGCGGGATTACCAGAGCAGGAGGATCACGGAAGGCTTTCAGGAGGATAGTCCACGCGGTGGTACTCTAATTAACGCGGGGAAACGGAGATGTTGTATCCACACATGCTGCTTGAATGCATGCGCATGCTACCCTACGCACAGTGCTTGACCTGCTTGGAGGTCGCTCTACCGAACCTCAAGTTCTCGTCTCACCAACGCACCACCAGAGCTCGAGGCGACAAAAACGATGAGACTTAGCATCAGCATCAGGGCGTCAACGCCGCAGAAACCACTTCACTAGCCACACAGCTTCATCCACCTTACCTCCTCCCTTCACGCCAAAGGCACAGCCAATAACCACCTCCCTTGGCAAACCCGATGATGAACGGGCAAGAGCCGATAGATCAACGGCGCTGCCGCACGCACAAGCCCCTTCACCCAAACTCACCGCCCGCCGTGGACTCGGCCCTCCCCCGCCCAACCCGCCGTCCTCGGACGAGGCAAAAACGGGATGTGAGACTTTTGACAAAAGCGCCTCTGAAGATTCTCAGCACGCACTACGGGGTGGTGGCTGCAGGGTGGCCATGGAAAGGGATGCTGCTGCGGGCATAGGCATTTGTCGGATGCATGGCTGCGCTGTATTTGCACACACACTCACACAGCACGTCAGATCACAGCACAGTACCATACATTGCAGTTTCCCCTTCCCATTCCCCCAACTCCGCTCCCTCCCCCATCCTGACTTCCGCCCCGACAAACCTCGAGCTCGCGAGCTGCACTCACTCTGCTCCATCGCAACAAGTCAAGACCATGTTTTACTAACCTGCACCGCCCCATGCGGATCCCCTCTCCATCGCCCCTCCGCTCCCCTGCCCTGCCATGTCTTGCCCGTTTCCGCGCCCCGGTTGCACGGGCAGCCGGTCCACACACCCCGTCCCGACCAGGCGTCCCATCTCCATGGCCTGGTATCCCTACGGTGCGTGGTCCCTCCCGCCGCCCAGCACTGCGTCACGGTCGCTCGGTCGGGCACGCGAATACAGTAGGGGGTGGTGGTTGGGCACGCGGGTATTTGGAGGGGGGGCGAAGATGTGCATAGGCGTGCCTGCGAAAGGTGAGGTCGGTCGGTCGGTCGGCGGTTGCATGGTGGTGTAGAGAGGAAAGAAACAGCGCGTTTCTCTCCGCATCCTTGCTTTGCTCGACCGGCCTGAGAAGAGGTGTTGGAGTACCCGGTCGGTGTTCCAGGTTTCCCCATCCATAACCCCCCCCTACGTTGGTGCTCTATGCAAACCGTTTTCATGCATTTATCCACCCGTTCAGGGAGTCCGGTGCTGGGTTGACCATCGTGTCCCTTCCTGCTGGCGATATCTTCCGGCGGGGCCCCGGCTGTGGCCGCGGAAACAATTCACGACTCCACCACTCCACAACTGGAGCGACGAGTGCGACAGTGCTAACTAACTACAGTGCTCCAGAATCACTACCAGCAATTTAAAAGCTGATATAATTTCCCACCGCCGCCCCAGTTTCCCACTACCTAGCTTATTGATACCGCAGGATATTAAAACACTGTAATTTTGGCCCCCAAGAGAATGAGCCTTTTTAATTTTTTTAAACCGAAAAAAACCATCCTATCCAGTAACAGCACAATAAACACTAGCCACCTACTCATGCACGGACTGTCCCCGTCTTTGCATTTCTGGCAGCACGACTACCAACGCTTCCGCGCGATCCTGCTGGCAGACAATCGGGATGCGACCACGGTAATCACCCCTTGGAGACGCCCCTCCCTCCACCTCCACCGACCGAACTAATGGCGCGGCTGGGCACGCAACAAACCAGCGTTATCATAGGGGAGCGGGGAGGTACAGGAGGGTCCTCGCTGCTAGCCCTTGACGCACCGTATCGGGTCTCGCCCGCCTGCCACTGAGGAGGAAAGATGGATCTGGTTTCACATGTCACAAAGTACCTCCTCCCAAGACGCCGTGGGAAGGAAGTACTCGAGAGTGATCAGTGTGTTGGAGTCAGTGCTCATTCCTCAGTGCTTCAGTCCCCCCACCACACAACCCACAGACCCCAGAAACGGCACCCAAAAAAAATAAAACACACACATCGAAGGAAGACGTAGTATATCTATAATAATTTCTAAGTAATAGTTATCTGTAAATTCCCAATCGGCTGCTACGTGAAGTGGCAAGCATAAAGTTTGAAGAAATTCGACATCCAAGACATGAACCGGCGACAAAAAACCCAAAACTATGTGCTCGTTTCCTGATATATATGTGCCTGCGGGAGCTTTCATCACTAAAGAGACAGCTTTGCGCCGACAAACTCCACGCCATATTTGCAGTTTGTAGAACCCTAACACATCTCTCATGACTGAAATGTGATCCTGTTGAATCATACGCCAACGTGTGAACCCCCCACCCACCCAA
>JPJV01001849.1:0-26639 GCA_000750745.1 Pseudogymnoascus sp. VKM F-4281 (FW-2241)
GCTTTGGGTTTTGGCTGGGGTTGAGGGGTGGGAGGTTGCCGTTGCTGTTGCCAGGATTGCTGTTGTTGTGAGTATTGCGGAGGTTGTTGAAGTTGGTTTGTGGGTTGTTGATAGTGAGGTTGTGTTGGAGGCGTTCCATATTGTGCGCCATGGAGAGAGGGTGCTTGCCGAATGTCGGAAGGTGGGCTCTGGTAGTGCTGTCCTGTATGATGCTGAGGTTGCGGAGGTAGTGGAGGAGCAGACTCATAACGCAGGTTGCTTTGCCTTTGAGGTGCGTTGGAGGTGTATGGGTCATGGTGAGGAATGGGTGGCTGAGTTGATCGTGAATTGGCAGATGGAGGAAGAGGGGGCAACGGCGGCCCTGAGTTGCTTGTTTGTGGTGGTTGAGGTTGGGCTTGAGGCCGCTGTGGGATAGGCTCGTGCTGCTTTGGAGGCGGTGGCGGAGGTTGGGGAGAAACAGCGATTTGGTGGGGGGTTGGAGATTTTGCTATGTCCGGTGGAAGAGGTGGGACCGGTGGAGGTATTGATTGCGGCCGGGGGGAAACAACAGTGGTATTCTGTGACTGCCGGGAGATCACTGGAGGCTCTTTCGCAAACACATCTCGTAATATAGCGAGGAAGTCGAGTATATTAGATTTCTATGCAGTATGGTCAGTTTATGCACGGGTATGAGAGCTATTGCCTCAGAATGCCACTCACGTCATGAAATTCTGCCCATCCAGCCAGGTACGGATGATAAACGCGCCCTTGTGGATCAACATGTTGACCAGCCCTCACCATCATACCTTCTGCGGGCGAAACATATACCACAGGCTCAGCCCGTGGGTATTGGTGAGGTATCCATACTGTAACTGGGAAGCGATAGGTCGTCCCTCGAAATGCGACGGGTAAAGTGCCTGATAGTTGAAGCAGTAGCTCAGACAAGCCGTTTTCATAAGCTAGAGTCCGTTAGCAATTGTCTCCAATAGACGATGGATAGACTGCCTCACTATAGACTTCTGTCTTTGGACTTAAACTCGAGTAATGTGAAAGGGCCTGGGCCACGTCATGGTACGTCCGGTTGACATCTTGGTATTCCTGTTTTCCGTTAGTACTGAATATGGGTAATTGAAACAACTCCATACACTTGTAAGCACGCTGTACAGCCAGTTTAAGACGCGTTGTTGAACTGCAGCCATGATTTGTGAAGCTGTCCCAAGGCACAACAATCACTGGTCGATGGTTCAAGCTTTGGGCCTGATAGTGGCAGGAGTACTGATAACGGATTATTTATCGGGCCGACGAGTTTTCTGGGGAAGTTGTAGCCGCAACTTCCCCTGCAGCTAGCCTAGCTCTTACATAGTTACACATACAATGATGGGATATATGAGACTCTAAGCTGTCTATTTCCTTGAATCTCTATTTCTTATGGAGGGAAAATATGGGCTCGACTCGAGTATGTATATCCTCACGTGGGTTACTATTTTCGGCTCGGATCGTCGGTATAGCCTTGGACCCGATTCGTAACGCGGGGAATGCCTCGGCATTGCTAAACCCCTGTTGAAAGTCCCACATGGGCTGGGTAGCTCTGAACGGTGGACTCTTCTTGTTCTATTTGAAGTGACCAGTACTTGCCACATTTTTGCGAATCCCGATAGCTCTGTAAAGGTGCATACGCAGGTCATTTGGCTGTATTGAAATTTAAGGTCGCCTTCCTGTCGCCACTGTACTACGTACAGCACTACTGAAGTCGACAAAGCCACTGATAACGAACAGAGGCCTCTAAAGATTCTAATTGCAAGGGAGGAACTAAGAGAAGTGATCTATTATCGTATATTAAAATATGGTGTCTCCCACAGACTCGTCCAGCGCCTCGAGGAGAGCGCAGTCCATCGCCGGACATCTTCAAGCACCCCAGGGCAGAAAGGTAACAGATTACAAGTTTGAGGGATGGCTGGGGCTAGACAAGACTGCAGCGGCTGGAAATATGGTGTGGGGCGAGTTCGAACCGAAGTCCTGGACGGAGGATGATGTTGATATTAAGGTCTCGCATTGCGGCATCTGCGGTTCTGATATACATACACTTCGAAGTGGCTGGGTGAGCATGAGTCCCCGGGATACAGCTGAGACTGCTAACGGCTGTTAAGGGACCCTCGATTTACCCATGTTGTGTCGGCCACGAAATCATTGGAGAGGCCGTTGCAGTGGGCAAAAATGTCAAGAACATTAAAGTCGGCGATCGGGTGGGAGTTGGTGCACAATCCGGCTCGTGTCTGAAATCTAGCTGCTTTGAGTGTTCCAACGGACTGGAGAACTATTGCACAAGGATGGTGGGTACATACAGTGGCAAGTATTCCGATGGCTCTAAATCATACGGTGGATACTCAAAATATGTGCGCGCGCCCGCCCATTTCACTGTCCAGATCCCCAAGGAGCTGGACTCGGCTGAAGCGGCTCCGATGCTCTGCGCCGGCGTCACTATGTGGTCTCCTCTTAGAAAAGCCGGCGCTGGGCCTGGAAAGACTGTTGGAATTGTTGGGATTGGGGGGTTGGGCCATTTTGGATTGCTGTGGGCAAAGGCTCTTGGCTGTGATAAGGTTGTTGCCATTTCGCGTGGAAGCTCGAAGAAAGAAGACGCACTGAAGATGGGAGCCGACGAGTTTATCGCCACGCAGGAGGACCCAGACTGGGCAAAGAAGAACAGGCGCAAGCTGGACATCATTATATCCACAGTTTCGGACGCTAAGATGCCTCTTTCAAAATATCTCCAACTGCTACGCACCAACGGACGATATATCCAAGTGGGTGCGCCAGAGGAGGCTATTCCTAGCTTCAGGATTGGAGCATTGATTGCAAAGGCTGTTAAGATAGAAGGAAGCTCTATTGGATCACCAGCAGAGCTCAGTGAGATGCTGGAGTTTGCAGCGAAGAAGAACATCCATCCATTTATCGAGAAGAGGGAGATGAAGGACGCAAATCAAGCGATTGTTGATATGGAGGACGGAAAGGCCAGATACAGATATGTGCTCTGTAACTAGTATTTGTGTGCATTTCCACATAATAAATAGAAAACGTAGTTCATTCTCGTAACCTACAAAGGAGAAAGTTGAGAGTTCATTCTGCCAGTGATTATATTACCTCTCTACCTTCCATTTTAAATCTTTGAGTAGAACAGAGTGGAAATAAGTACAAGTTAAGGGAGTGTATAGGTGAAACAAGAACTGATAAGTAAGAACCTTTGTCATACAGCTTGGATCGTGGGAAACATGGAGTATAAGTAAGCTCTGGATACCTATTTCAGATTTCGTGATATTTTTGGTTTAATATCCTGAAATTTCAGGCCGACAATTAGAAGGCTGATATCACGTGAGTTGCTGTCGCCGCGCGAGCCAAATTTGGTTTCGCGATCATCGCAAGAGGCTCAAATAATTGACTTCAGCTAACACCTCGACGAGGAGGTGACCGTCAAGCCCACATCTATTACAGGCGTCGCTGTTACCAGTCTGAACGAACTCACTGCACTCTTTTAAATCAATACTTCTTTTCCGGGACAGCCGCGACTTGTGGCGAGGCGCGCAGAAGCGCAGAAGGTCAACCTCACACTCGACGACGCGCCACCTCGACTACACCTCTATACCTTGTCAAATTACGTCTCAAGATGGATAACCTGGAGGACCAATACGATGAGGATGCCTATGAATTTGAGGGAGAGGCCGAAGAGCCTACAATCACGGCGGAGGCGTGTTGGACAGTCATCTCATCGTTCTTCGAGTCGAAGGGGCTTGTGTCTCAACAACTCGACTCCTTCGATGAGTTTGTTTCAACGTCCATGCAGGATCTGATCAACGAGAATTCGCAACTTACCTTGGACCAAAATAACCCTCCCCCGGTTAACGGCGAACCAATTCAACTCCGTCGCTATGAGATCAAGTTTAGAACGGTGTTTATTGCGGAACCCATGATGACCGAGGGTGATGGAACGACTGCGCGACTGTTTCCCCAGGAGGCGCGGCTACGAAACCTTACATACTCGAGTGCCCTTTATATCCATCTCGATAAAAAAGTCTCGATTGCTGTTGAACGCCCGACTCCCTTAAATGAGCTTGATGAAGACGAGCAAGCCGAACTGGCTGCTGGCGGAGACCATCCAACCAAGGTTATTTGGGAAATTGAAGACCAGTCGATGTCTCAAGAAGAGGCGGCGAAACTACCAGCGAATGAACGTCCAGTGACAGCAGAGCCCTTCTTCATTGGGAAGCTTCCAATTATGCTGAAGTCCAAGTATTGCAACTTGAAGGATATGGACGATGAAGAGCTATACGGGTGGAATGAATGCCCATACGATCAGGGAGGATACTTCATCATCAACGGCAGTGAGAAGGTATTGATCGCTCAAGAGCGCAGTGCGGCAAATATCGTTCAAGTCTTCAAAAAGCCACCGCCGAGTCCCACACCTTTTATTGCCGAAATCAGAAGCGCCCTCGAGAAGGGCTCAAGGCTTATTTCATCTCTCACAATCAAGCTGCACTCCAAGGGTGATACGCAAAGAGGCAGCTTTGGACAAACGATTAAGTCTACTCTGCCATATATTAAGTCCGATATTCCGATAGCTGTCGTATTCCGTGCGCTTGGTGTCGTGTCTGATGAGGATATTCTGAACCATGTTTGCTATGATCGCAAGGATACTCAAATGCTGGAGATGTTGAAACCTTGTATCGAAGAGGCTTTCGTCATTCAAGATCGCGAAGTTGCCCTTGATTTCATCGGCAAGCGTGGTCAATCGTTGGGTGTACCCAGAGACAAGCGTATCAAGCACGCTAGAGATATTATGCAAAAAGAGTTACTACCCCATATTTCTCAGAAAGAGGGTAGTGAGACCAGGAAAGCTTTCTTCCTCGGATACATGGTCCATAAGTTGCTTCAATGCGCATTAGGTCGTCGGGAAACTGATGATCGTGACCATTTCGGAAAGAAGAGATTGGATCTTGCTGGTCCCCTTCTGGCGAAGCTATTCCGCAATTTGTTCCGCAAACTGACCGGAGATCTTTACAAGTACATCCAGCGCTGCGTGGAGAACAAGAAGGAATTCAACCCTGCTTTGGGTATCAAGGCTACCACCCTGACTAATGGATTGAAATATTCTTTGGCCACAGGAAACTGGGGTGACCAGAAGAAGGCAGCAAGCTCCACGGCAGGTGTGTCCCAAGTGTTGAATAGATACACATTCGCATCCACCCTGTCGCATTTGCGAAGAACAAACACCCCTATCGGTCGAGACGGAAAGATTGCCAAACCGCGTCAATTACACAATACTCATTGGGGCCTTGTCTGTCCAGCAGAGACACCCGAAGGACAAGCCTGTGGTTTGGTAAAGAATCTAGCACTTATGTGCTACGTCACTGTTGGCACACCTAGTGAGCCGATCATCGAGTTCATGATCCAGAGAAGCATGGAAGTCTTGGAGGAGTATGAACCTCTGAGATCGCCAAATGCAACGAAGGTCTTCGTTAATGGTGTTTGGGTCGGTGTTCACCGGGATCCTTCTCATCTGGTTGAAACCGTTCAGGATCTTCGTCGAAGTTCTTTGATTTCCCACGAAGTCTCCCTGATTCGCGATATTCGTGACCGAGAGTTCAAGATCTTCACGGATGCTGGGAGAGTTTGTCGACCTCTCTTCGTTGTCGACAACAAAACTGACAGCGAGAATAACGGCAAGCTAGTTTTTAATGCGGAGCATATCAGGAGGCTTGAGGATGATTTAGCTTTGCCAAATAACATGGACCTCGAGGAGAAGGAGGAACGTGGCTACTATGGTTTCCAGGGCCTCATCAATGACGGTGTGGTTGAGTATTTAGATGCAGAAGAGGAAGAGACAGTTATGATTGTCATGACGCCACAAGATCTCGAGGATGGGAGAAAGGCTCGACAAGGATATACAGTAGCGGCGGGGCCGGAAGACTCTATCAACGCCAGAGTGCAAACAAAGCCCAAGGCAACTTCGATGGTGTATACGCATTGTGAAATTCACCCGTCTATGATTCTGGGAATTTGCGCTAGCATTATTCCCTTCCCGGATCACAATCAGGTAAGCAGATACGTATTTTTATGGTTAAAACATCGCATGCTTATTACATTTAGTCTCCACGTAACACCTACCAGTCGGCTATGGGTAAACAGGCCATGGGCGTATTCCTTACGAATTTCGATCAGCGTATGGACACCATGGCCAATATCCTTTACTACCCGCAAAAGCCGCTTGCTATCACCCGGTCTATGGAATACTTGAAGTTCCGAGAGCTGCCTGCTGGCCAAAATGCCATTGTCGCCATTCTTTGCTACTCCGGTTATAACCAAGAAGATTCCGTCATTATGAATCAGAGCAGTATCGATCGTGGCCTTTTCCGCAGTTTGTTTTACAGAGCTTATCACGACCAAGAAAAGAGGATCGGTATGAATGTGGTTGAGCAGTTCGAAAAACCTTTCCGTAGCGATACTCTCAAGCTCAAGCACGGAACTTATGATAAATTGGACGATGACGGAATTGTTGCTCCAGGTGTCAGAATTTCTGGAGAAGACATCATTATTGGTAAAACCGCGCCGCTTCCACCAGATGCAGAGGAACTTGGGCAGCGCACCAAATCGCATACCAAGCGTGATGCGTCAACGCCCCTTCGTAGCACGGAGAATGGTATCGTTGACCAAGTCTTGATCACCACCAATGCCGAAGGTCTCCGCTTCGTCAAGGTCCGCATGCGCACAACGAAGATTCCTCAGATTGGTGATAAGTTCGCCTCTCGTCACGGGCAGAAGGGAACCATTGGTATCACTTACCGCCAAGAAGATATGCCTTTCACTCGCGAGGGTATTGTGCCTGACCTCATCATCAACCCTCACGCCATTCCTTCGCGTATGACGATTGCTCATTTGATTGAGTGTCAGTTGTCAAAGGTTGCCTCGCTCATCGGAAAGGAAGGCGATGCCACTCCCTTCACCGATGTCACTGTTGACAGCGTTTCGTCGCGTCTTCGCGATATGGGCTACCAATCCCGCGGCTTCGAGATCATGTACCACGGACACACAGGCCGCAAGCTTGTTGCACAGGTTTTCTTGGGTCCCACATATTACCAACGTCTGAGACATATGGTGGATGACAAGATCCACGCCAGAGCCAGAGGACCGACTCAGATTCTGACGAGGCAACCTGTGGAGGGTCGTGCTAGGGATGGTGGATTGCGTTTCGGAGAGATGGAACGTGATTGCATGATTTCCCACGGCGCAAGTGCGTTCTTGAAGGAGAGACTGTTCGAGGTATCGGATGCGTTCAGAGTGCACGTTTGCGACATCTGCGGGCTTATGACACCAATCGCGTAAGTTTTCTTTGCTTGATTGTGGATATATATCGACTTGTACTGACCAAAACTCTAGGAAACTGAACACGCAGTCATTCGAGTGTAGGCCCTGCAGGAACAAGACAAAGATCTCGCAAGTGCACATCCCTTACGCGACGAAGTTGCTCTTCCAGGAGCTGGCGTCGATGAATATCGCCGCCAGAATGTTCACCAACAGGTCGGGAGTGAGCGTCCGGTAAAGCCGAGGTAATCTCTACTCTACCGTGATGAGAAACAGGCGTGTAAGATGGGGAAAAGACAAAAGAATGACGAGCAGAGATACGTGAGTGATGGAAGCGAGTGATGGAAGCGTTGGTATGGTGAGAAGGTGGGGGTTCGGGTCTTTGCATAATATGGAGTTGGGTGCTTGGGTTTATTGCCCCAGGAGAGTATAAAGAATGGTACACCGCCGGAAACAGGTGCTGAGATGCAATTTTCCTGCATTTATCGTCATACAGCGAAAGCGAGTCGACTGCGGAGGCAAGGAAAAGAGCTATTGACAGATATAGCCTTTTTGTAGAATAGTTCGGAATAATACAAGAGTTATTTATTCGAGAAAAACAATACAGCTTATAGACGTGCAATAATGTGCATGTTCCTTTCTATATGCCTATCTTTGAGATTCTTCTACCGTTTTGGTTTCCTTATGTTCCTTTCAACCTTGACGCCGCCCAATGCCACACATTATATCCCATAGTATCGTACACGCCAGTGCATCCATCTGACATCTTTGCTGTTTGTACAAGCATGATTATACACAGGTTTCCTTGCAGCCACCCGTCACTGTACTCTCCCAGCGAACCAAGCTTCGTCAGTGACCGCCCCCCACTTCTCCAGGCTTGGGCGGTTCAGGCGCACCCCCACCATCATGGACGGTTTGGATCTTCTTGTAACTCTCCTCTAGAGCCTTCTGCATGTCGAAGTCAAGCTGCCGTTCTTTCTTCAGTCGTTGCTGCTCCATATCCCGGACGACGCCGGCGTGCATTGCCTGAGACAGTTAGTTTATATCTCAGCAGCTGGAATTATGAGGCACAGTGAACTAGATGTATCGCCCCCAAATTGGGAGTGAAGGAAGGTGTTAGGGAATGCGGGGGGTGGTGGGGAGAGGAGAGGGAGGTGTAACATACCGATTTCTCAGCCTTTTGCTGGAAATGCACGAAGAAGACCGTGCTGAGAGCAAACAGCGACGTTCCCGCAAGGGTAAGTTTACTGGCCCTTGACATTGTGACAATTCCCCCAGTGTATTGTGTGAGGCAATGGTTGGTAGAATTCGAGAAACTTTGTTGTCGGGTATGGGGTCCGTGAAGTGCAACCCTCCAAGTAGCGATTTGCAAAGGTGGAAAATGCCGAGCAGGGGTCCGCCGTAGTGGAGCTTCCGACGACGTACCTAAGGACCCAGCCCGCGATAACGACAGAGCTTCGAATGCCAACGCGTGATCAATATTGTACTACTTGACCCTCTACGATCTTGCAAATTAGTTGGCAGAGACTGCAAGATGGTGCGATGAAACGATCTCCAGTGGCTTGGGATGATGGCTAACGATGGGGATACAGTCGGCCCAGAACTCAGCTGGTATCCAGACGCTGCTGGATGTAAGCTGCCTGGTGGATCGAGAGCTTGGGAATGGAACTGACCTCTATTAGGCGGAAAGAGAAGCACAGAAGATTGTTCAGAGAGGTATGTGACATTGGAAGCTAATTCTGCTTGTGCCATGCTAACGTTTCCGCAGCGAGAGAGTGTATGTCGTTCGAATACGCCCACTGCATCGCGCAGACATCGTATTGACCAGTGGACTGATATGGATATAGTCCGCACGAAGCGCATAAAGGAGGCAAGGGATGAGGCAAAGAAGGAGATCGACACATATCGCAAGACCAAGGAGGCCGAGTTCAAGAAGTTCGAGTCTGAGGTACGTCTCAGAAGTCCAAGCACCGATGGCTCCTGTGCAGCTCACGCCAACTACATATGTCCTATCTATCAATCCTAAGGCTCACTTGATCAACATACTCTGGAGAAATAGACATGCTGACCCGAACCTTAGCACACGAGCGGAAACAAGCAGGCCGAAGAGGAGGCCAACAAGGAGGCTGAGGTGCAGGTGAAGGAGATCAAGCAGGCAGGAAAGTCTGGGACAGACGAGGTTGTCAAGGCACTGCTGAAGGGCGTCACAGATGTGCAGCCACGGGCGCCGCAGCGCGGTGAGGTGTCAGCATAGATGCAAGACCTGGTGACAGCGATGAAGGTGTATTGAAGAGTTGGCCTTGAACCACGGCGCGCGTTGGATAGACGCTTTGGGCTGGGGTTGCAAGGCTGAGTAAATGAGATGTTTTGAGAGCGTTATTATAGATGTGGCTCACTACAGAAGTTGGAGAGTTATCAATGCAGCATTGCACTCTGCGATCTTGACTACTACGTCTTCTTCAATGCCGCTTGGTTACAGCTGATGCAGCTCAAACTTTGAGACCTTGAACTCACATGTATATCTATATTGATCTTAAACCCTGGAGTAAAAATCGACTGACTGAAATACATTCGAAGCTTGCAACGAACGGAGGGTTTCTCCCGTTGACCTAGTTTCTGAGGAACTGTCTATGAATGCCATGATATTCCAAAAATATGGAAAACCTCTATTCTATTCATAGTCGCAGCAAGTAACTCGAGCAGCAACAACATGGTCTAAAGGCTGTTTGTTGTTGGAAACTCTGTCTATAATGCACGGTCCCTAGAGTTCCGGATCCTCGCACCTTCATCTACGTCACTGCCGAAAATGTCTAGCTCCACTTTCCAACCGCCACTTCCCATGGCAGTCGCGATGGTCCTCAATGGCATCGCACCTTCCTTTCCAATGCGCAGATATATAGAACGATGACAGTACTAGCTCGCCATCTCCGCCCAGGATGGCTTCTATGCAATGGGCCGATATATGCAAGTCGTCAGAGCATATATGCTCCATTTCAACATTTCATGCTACGGGAAATTCGCGGCTACCATAGAGGCCTTCAACTTCGGGAAAAGGCCGAAAGCCCGAGCAGCGACCCTAAGATAAATGATTTGGGAAGGGCTATTGAAGATGATTTTGCGACTATTCGAGAAAAATATGGCACGCCTACCCTCAATTCCCAACTACAATCATTTGAACATTGCTAACGAAGGTCACAGCTACGCCTAAATATCCAATCGTGCTTGCCCATGGCCTAATGGGCTTCGACAAGCTCAAATTTGCTGGCGACTTCATCCCCGGTGTCGAATACTGGCGCGGAATTGTAGAAGCTCTTGAGGCGAACGGTGTCGAAGTGATAACCGCCTCGGTCCCGCCATCCGCAAGCATTGAAGAGCGCGCTCTCAAGCTCGGCCAGGATATTGCGCAGAAGGCAAATGGGAGGAGTGTCAACATTGTCGCACATAGCATGGGAGGACTGGATGCGCGGTATATGATCTCGCGCCTCAAGCCCGAGAATGTCGAGGTACTGTCCTTGACGACTATTGCGACGCCTCATCGCGGGTCCGCCTTTGCGGACTTCTTGTTTAAAGAAATTGGCCCGGCGAATCTACCGACACTTTACAAGATATTTGAGGGCGTGGGCCTAGGAACTGGGGCATTCAGCCAACTAACTACTAAGTTCATGGTCGAAGAGTTCAACCCGAAAACGCCTGATAAGCCTGGCGTGCAGTACTTTTCCTACGGCGCGGACGTGCGGCCCAGTTTCTGGAGCGCGTTTAAGCAACCACATAAGGTTGTGGAGAAGATGGAAGGCCCGAATGATGGGCTGGTGAGTGTGGGGAGTAGCAAATGGGGCACGTATAAGGGGACATTGGTCGACGTCAGCCACCTGGATCTTATCAATTGGAGTGCGATCAGGGTGTTCATGAGCAAGATCCATGGGGGCCAAAGGAGATTCAACGCTATTGCGTTCTATCTTGACATCGCCGACATGCTGGCCAAAGAAGGGTTGTAATGCACAAGGATGGCTGAAACTTGTCACGTTTTTACGCGTGGCAAGGCAGATTATTGGGAATTGGGTCCTGAAGCATTGCTTTGGGCCAGCAGCGGCGTATATCGCCCAATATAGTATGGCGGCAGTAGACCGCAGGATCTCGATTGGGCGGAGGATAGAGGCCCAGGCCTCTCTCATGTACAGTATAATACGCACAGTTATTGAGGCGCAGTTGGATTAGAAATAGATACCCAGGCAGAAAGCCAACCAAGCGCCCCTTAATTTCCCCGGTCACGAAAGCTTGTTGGGAGGCTCCATTTGGACATATGGATGTTGATTCGTGTTCGCGTCTGATCTTGTAGTATGTGCAGCGCTATGTGCTACTCGTCATCTGTGGCTGAGTAGACGTTTCAATGTCAGCGACACGGCCTTACGGCTGGCGGTTATGCCTCAAAATAGGCCTGATATACGCGTTTGGGTGCTTCGGGTTAACGTTAATGCTGGGCCGCGCCACTAGCTGTCGTAACTTTACGGCGGTGGAAGCTTCCCTGTCGGTATGACGACGATCGCGTCGGGGTTCGTATACTGTTTTCGGACCCGGCGGGGAGAGCACATGGAATTATTTTCAGCCTTCAAACAACCGCAATTGTGTCTTTCGCGCGCTATATCCTCCTCGTACGCCACCTGTGGAAATCTTGAGTTTATTTCTTTTGTAAATACTCGCAATTGATTCGCCATTCAGAACCTCTTATCAGTACCGCAGTGAGGGCGCATTTGTCGCTGTCGGCAACGTCGAATTACAGCGAGGCTGACGCCCAAGTTTGGCCCTTTAGTATCTGGGGGATTTTATGCCAACAACAGCTACTACGCTGTAAACTACGCTGCAAACCACCTACCTTTACTGTAAGATATATAACAACCCCCTCAAATGCCACCACTACCCGCTGACAATGTCGCTAGCACTGAGCGTTGGTTCCTTCCGCCGTGGTTCCTCAACCATGTCCGTCCGCGTCCACTTGGACAACCCCCATGCTTTCTACACAAACCTCGACTTCATAAGCGGCAAAATTGTGCTGAATCTCCTTACCGATGAGACCATATCCGCCATTGTAGTGAAGCTGGAGGGCGAGAGCAGGACAGTTCTGATAAAGCCACCCATGCCGCACGAGGTACAAAGGCGGCGCGATGATAGGAGCAGAATAGCTATGGAGAACCACAAGATCCTGTACAGACTGCAGACTGTTTTTCCCTCTGTGTCCAGCACAACACCAACCGCCAAGGCGTCGTTTACCCTTGGGGCTGGGCAACACGAGTATCCGTTTAGGTTTAAAATTCCGTACGAAATAGCCCCCCCCAGATTGAAATGGTTCACATGCTGACATCTCACGTAGGTTTAATACGATGTGCGGTGATAAGGATATGCAAGCCGTTGGCGTTGGGTTGGGTGGCCGTCTCGGACTTATGGAGATGCCGATGCAGCAGTCGCATATCAGAAAACCTTTACCCCCTTCTCTGGGCGGTTTCCCAGGCGAAGCAGAGATAAGATACTTCGTTAAAGTCACAGTCCAGCGGCCATCGATATGGAAGGAGAATAGGAGGAACGAGGTCGGCTTTAAGTTCATGCCCATTGAGCCACCGCGGCCTCCCTCCTCGAATGCAGAAGCGTTTGCGCGGCGGCCATATGCTTTCAAAACTGGCCCGGCCTCGAATGGTAAGAAACGCGGAATGTTTGCACGCCAGCCAACCCCTTTGTCACCAGTTGCTCCGTCAGTCTTGGTCGACGCGCGACTGCCCACGCCATCGATCTTGGTATGTAGGAAACCAATACCCTTGCGCATCATTGTAAAGAAGCAAAATGAGAGCCCCGAATACACGTTTTTGGTCGGTTTGAACGTCGATCTTGTTGCCAAGACGGAGGTCAGGGCACAAGATGTCATGCGTGAAGAATTGAGCACTTTCCCGATTATCAATCTTCAGGGTCTCTCCATTGCCATAGGCGACCCCAGGGCTCCGGTTGGAACAGAGACGGAGCTTGATGAGAAGCTGTGGGACCATGTGCAACTTCCACCGACTGTTACGCCTTCGTTTCACATTTGTAACCTGACGCGAAAATATGATCTTCAAGTACGTGTTGTACTAAGTTATGGATATCCAGGCGAGATTCAGGTACGGAACCCCCTTCATTTTTAGTCACCTAGCATGCCCATGCTGGAGCAAACTAGTTTACCCACACTAACACTCACCCAGCCAGAAAAACAAGTAATCCCCCTCCGCTTCCCAGTCGAAATCTACTCCGGCGTCACCCCATCCCCCGCCCTCCTCAACGCCCTCGCAAACCGCAACTCCACCACCACTGCTACCGCCCCCACTACCGCCACCGCCCCCACGCCCCAAGAAGCGCCTCCCATGCCCCCACGCCCAAGCGGTGCTCCAGCTGCCCCGCCAATTGATCCCCTCTATCCACCACAAATGGGCACCGCGAACGCGGATATGATGGGTGACGCTCCGCCAAGCTATGAGGACGCGATGGCTGATGATATTGGGCCGCTCGATGGAAGAAGAGAGTATAGCGGGGTTTCGAATGATAATTCGCCGAGCGAAGTTGGGGGAGAAAAGGGAGGCAGAGGTGCGGTGCCAGGGTACTCGAAGCAAGAGGGTGGGGGAGGGGGGAATGGGAGCGGGAATGGGAGTGGGAGTGGGGGATTTGTTGCGTGAGACGCTTGGGTGTTTGGCAGACATGTAGGAATGCGTGAGGGGAAATCGGTTGCATTGCTTGGTGTTTGGAGATGGGAAGATATCAGCTGGGTGGCGTTTTGGTGGGTTTTCATGTCTACCCGACTTAACATCTGAGTGGGCTGATGGAAGGTCGGCCTGGATGTGCTGGATAGATAATAATTAGACATCATACATCATCGTTTCAATTGTCGAAATTTCGTTGGCTACTTCACGATGCTATAAAGGGAGGTAAGGCAGGCAGCAATAGGGGATAATGTGAACTTTACGGGTATTTATCCCACGATTACTATGGTAAATGCTATGGTACAAGCCCCATAGTTAGCCACCTACTCCTCTTCCTCATATTAACTTAACAGTGCCATAGTTTCCATGTCCCATATGTTCAAATGAAACCCCACCCGCAATATCTCATGCTCCATGCTGCCCATAACTCCCACAATATGCGTACAATTGCTCCAAACCCAGCTGATGCACCATCCAGATCCACACCCGTACTACACACACAACCTAAACCCCCATAGTCGCTCTCCTCCTCCTCTGGCTCCTCCTCCGCGACTGCGACCCCGACGTTTGGGAGTTAGACGCACTCCCAGCCGTGCGCCGCCTCAGTGTGCGCTTCCGCACCCACCCCGGTCCGCGCGGCATATCAGGGTCGCACTCGTCGTCGTCGTCGTCTTCTTCTTCTGCGTTCGCTTCCACATCGCTCGATAGGGTGAGGTCAACGTGCTGTGAGCCAGTGGGGACGACAAAAGGGCTGCTGTTAGGAGGAAGTTTCTGGCTTTGTGGGCCGGGGCTTTGTTGAGAGCTTCTTGCAGAGGCACCATTTGCCTCGCTCTCTTGGCGATGTACGTCCTCTACAAGTTGCGACACAAATTGATCTTCCGACCTTGTTCGAGGGGTCATTTCACCGGGATCCTGGTTAGAGATTCTCTGTGCCTCCATATGAGCATCCATTGCAGCCATCAGTTCAGCCTCAGCTATTGCATTTTCTTCCGTTTGGAACTCTATTTCAGCCTCAGTTACTCCGAAACCTTCCTCGAAAGTTTGCGGAAGCCTCGCATACTTCTCATCGATCCAATGGACGGCTTCGCGGTTAACGATTGGGTCTGTGTCGTCTTGTGGTTTCTCGGGTTTTGCAGTGAAGGAGCTGCGTGCGGTGGAAAACATCTCGCTGAGACTGGGAAGGTCCGCAGAAGATTCACGTTCTGAGACATCCAACGGGTCCTGAGGCGCGGCTGCTGCATGGGTCGGCTGTATAGATGGAAGTCGAGGCTCGTCTGTTGGAGTTTCCGTGTTCGCAAAGACCACGGAAAAGCCGTCCTGGCTGACCTGAAAAGAGTTGGAGTCGCCAAAGCGGTCTAGAGTTGATTTACCAGGCGTGGGAAAATCAGGTTGTCGTTGGCCATGGTCTGAGGTTTGACTGGCTAGCGATGAGGGGAACGAGACCTTGGGATAGAAATTAGACTGGGTGGGAGTAGAATTGTTCTCGTCTTCAACGTTGGAGAGTTGTGACGACTCTCCGGGGGTTGTAGCTTCGTTCAAAGTTACATTCATGGACTGGGCAAAGCGCTTGAGCTCGTCGTTATCACCTGGGGTATCGGGAACTTGCGGCTTGTTCTTGAGGACGGAAGACGGAATGTCTGACCGAAATCCAGCTTCCCTTATAAGAACAGATATCTCCTGTCGAGACTCCTCTGTTATCGATACATCGACCGTATCGTCATCTACCTGAACCGGACGTTGGATGGTTGGAAGCTGCTCCGATGAAAGGCGTGGAGGAGAGTTTTCCTCAGTTTGTACCTGGTGTAGATCCTGCACAGAAATCCTATCCTCATCAGCAACTTGCGGGGTTTCAATGGATTCGTTTGGTGCATCATGTTGTTCATGGGCCAGGGTGGTAGACTCGTCGGTGCTGGTAGTTACCTTATCAGATACCGCCTCTGGAAGGCCATCTATCGTCAGATTTTCGGGCTCGGCCTGCAGCAATTTTGGTTCCATGAGCTCTGCAAATCCTAAAGCTCTGAAGCCATCATCCAGGTCCTCATCCTCTTCATCGTCCACGGGCATGTCGAACTTGCCGTAAATTCTCTCGCCAGTTTCTTGGTTGTAATATCTCTCTGGGTATTCGCGGTCTCGAATAGCTAGAGTCAGTTCGACCTCGTTCTTGTCAGAAACTATATTGACTACGGCAGTTCGGTATTCCGAAATAACCGGTTGCCAGCTTGTTGCCTCAGACATGATAAGCTGTTTGAATGCAACTACCATTCCTGGCTTCATATCCTTCGGTTCGATATCTGTAAGGCTCGAGGTATCAGCAGGGAGGCTTGGCAAGTCATTTTCGTCAGTTGGCTCGCTATGGACTTCCTGTGAATCCTCCACAGCCTGGTCATCGGTATGGCTGTCTACACCATCGTATTGTTCAATGTCGCCAGAGTTGTGTCCCTCCTCAGAATATTCAGTATAATCATCGTAACCATTAGAGTCGTTGGTGTCATGATTCCGTTTTTGCTTCTTTGCCGAAGCTTGTTCTTCTTCATAATACTCTGATTGATTCCTTTGGCTTCTCTTGCCCTTGCCTCCGCGCTTCCCTTTCCGATAGACATACTGCTGCTGAGGATCCCACCGTTGCACGAAGGGGAACGGCGGTTCACTCAATTCAATCCCTTCCTGGCAGCATTCGACAGCTCTGAGGGTTATTTTCTCTCTCCAGGTGTCCATGTCTTCATCATCGGCTGCAGCTTCTGGCACCTCAGGTTCGGGCTCCTTGGCTTTTCTGACACCTTTCATAAGCTCATTGCGTATGTTGTCTTCATCGGCTTTCGTCTTAGGATTCTTGATGCCCAGGGCGCCAAAAAGTAGCCTTCGACCAGCATCCATATCAACCTTTGACTTGTTTTTTGCAGAACCTGACGGAGCAAGGTTTTTGTCTACCGATGCGGGAACAAGTGATGACTGGTCGGCCAAATGGCTAGGCCCAGTCCCATTAGGTGTCTTAGCCGTCGCCGTTCCATTCGACAAAGTAGCCCCAACATCAACTCCACCCGCTGATAGAGAAGCGAGTAATTCTTGTCTACGGGCTTCAAACTCTGCGTCTTTGGTAGCCTTTTTGGAAGTCTTTCCCTTGGAAGTCTTCTCGCGTAGAACCATTGCCTCCTCCTCTTCAATCTGAGCTCTGGCAATGGCCAACGCTTCAGCAGCGGCTTCAGGGGTTGTGTTGCTGTCAATATCCAGCTTTCCAAATTCAACAAGGGTCACGCCTGCTGGTAGTATCCCTTTCTCCTTAAATCGCTGCAAGATATTTCCCGACCGCCGGCGCTGATTTCGGGCCTTCGTAGAGCTTCGCCCTTCGCCAGGGGGAACGGTTTTCGCAAAATCCTTTTGAGTAGAACTTGCCACAGGGGTGGATGCAGTTGGCGCCTTTGGCTCCACCGGTGCCTTGCTGGATGATTCTTCAGGCTCGGAATCGGAATCGGAATCAGAATCAGAATCAGAGTCTGAGTCTGAGTCGGAATCAGAGCTGCTTTCGGACTCGGGTTCAGAGCTGCTGGTGTCATCGCTACCCGATGAAGAAGTTAAGTCATCAGCGACTTCGGTTGTCGGCACTGTAGGCGCAGCTGAGTCTTCCATTTCTGCGTCGCTGTCGCTGGAATCAGAGCTAGAACCGGAATCTCTCTCACTCTGGCTTGCAACGTCGAAATCCTCATCATCCTCATCATCACTATCGTCAAGTGCTATGGCATCTGGATCGTGAACAAGAACCGTATCCTCCACAAACCTGACGCTCTTACTGCTGCTTGGGGAATCAGACCTCCTTATCACCGAAGGGCGACTTGGTGGGAGTGGGATGTTAGTTGCTTGGGCTAAGGTGCTTTTGGCAATATCAGAAAGTCCTTTCCCAATATTGATTGATCCTGGGGGCAGGCCATGGCTATCGTAATAGCCTGCCATGCCACCATCCTCATCCTCGTCAGAGGCCTCTTCGTCGTCGTCTTCGCCGTTTGCATCGTCGACTTGATCCTGATCTTCGGCAATCAAGTCCGCTTCTTGCTCCACGGCCTCAACAGACCTCGTCTGAACTTTTGAGGATCTAGATTCCTTGGCGGTTTGCTTTGGGGACCACATCAAGGAACGCACGGCAGTCTTCGATCTCCCAGGCTTGAACCCCTTTGACAGGGTGTCGTAAGCCGCGCCGACATCCATATCGCAATTTTGTAGTACTTGCTCGCATATCGACGGAGGAGCATCGGGAAACGCTTCTTGGAGCTGTATGATGTTATGGGACTTGGGATCAAGTCTTTCACCCGTCTGGACCCCATCCAGTTTGGATCCATGCTTTATATTTTCCTTGTCTGAAGCTCCATCGTCGTCTGATTCTGCATTGAGAGCTTCAAGTTCCCCCTGCAGTTCGCCTTCGTCCACAGACAAATCTTCATCCATATCCTCATCAGCAGATTCGAAATTGCCATCATCTTCGGATTCATCGTCGTCGTCGTTGTCGAAATCGGCTCTGACAACAAGCTGCTGCTGATTTCCACCATCGCCAATTTCTTGAGGCAATCCTTCAATCCTGAGAAAGCTTTCATCTGAGTCCTCATCCTCCAGATCATCCTCGAGTGGGTCTGTGTATGTAACCCTCCGCCTCTTCCTTGGGTTGATAGTGACTGCAGGTCTACTCTCGATCATTCTTCTCCTGGGCCTTCCAAATACTGCGCCATCAAAAAGATGTATGCCATCGGAAGTAATTTGGTACCTCCCCGAAGCCCGCCTCTGCTTAATGTCATCGCTGAGAAGTGGCCGAATGCTAAGTTGAAAGGTTAGCAAGTATATTTTCATAGGCGCATCTGTGATAAACTCACATAACCTCGTCATCCTCGTGCATGATGCTCTTCACGTCCTGAAAATGCAAACACTCATAATTCGTCTCCTTCCCTCGGACCTCGACCGCATAATCCTCCAACCCCCACTCCCCCTCCGACTCGAGAGGTATGATTTCATTGACCTGCTCCAGCAGCTGCGAGACAATCACTCTGCTCGAGTCATCCACCGGCCACACGATCGCCGCATCTGGCAAATCATGTCGCTTCACAACTAATCGGAGTCGCATGTTTGTGAGGTTGCGTTGCAGAGATTTGTCTCGGAGGCAACCTTGACCTCTGCAACTTTTGGCGGCAAAATCTGGGGAACAGACGTGACGCGCTTCGCGAATTTTAGCGTTATCAAACGGTAATTTAGCAGCGATAAGCAGGGGTTGGACGCTGCGGGATGGTCCCTGGAGAATGCCATCTAGCAGCAAATAAAAGGTTTCAAGACATCAGTTTACCGCAGGCTCTATTGGCTTTAAAGCTGCCGCGCAAAATGTAAATTTATGATCATAAAGCTTTTCATTATTAACTCAATACTCCTTGTTACGCTTCCTACTGCCCTCTTCTTCAGTTGGCTCAGCTGGTACACCCAAACTTGTTGCGCCCAAAGCCCTCGATCCACCCAACCTTCTCCCAATCATGCTCTTATCAGTACTCCTCGACGCACTCTCCTCTTCCAAGAGCTCGTTCTCCTCTTTATCCTCCAGCATCGTACCCTCTATGCTGAGGAATCCCCTTTCCCTGTCGTGCGACGACTCGATATCCTTGACCCGAAACTTGACAGTGCCCTCAATCTTGGTTCCTGCCCCATCGACGTAGTATCCAACACCGTCCTCGGCATATCCATCCCCCTCCAGGTCCTCAACGCCAACCCACTTCCAGTCCTTGGGCAGCCTTTGCCGTTCGACACTAGCATTGAAAAGATTCCAGCAGACTATGCCAAGGTGACCCTCATTCTGCAAATTGATGTATCCCTCCAGCCATCCTCCTCTGGTCGGCTTGAACAGCATAAACTCCGCCGTGACCCAGGTCCAACTGACGGCGTATTCATCGGTGCTCTTCATCATGATCTGTGGCCCATCATTCTGAAATGGTGTTTCGGAGAGGCGAGGATTGCTGTAGGAGAGTATAACGCCATGGAAAGGCGGGTAGTAGGTGAGTATTAACGGCGATAGGTGCTCGGCGCAAATGCCCTCGATCGGTGTCCTCTGGGAGATTGGGGCCAATGGCAGATATAAAGACGAAGTTTGAACGTGGAACGGCGATTCTTTCGGGGAGTCTGGTTTTTGCGCCTGGACTGGTGCAGCAGCTTTCTCCTCAACGATTATCTCCTCGACGTCCGCCGACTTGTCGTGCCTATGCTTTTTCGACTTGTGCTTTTGCCCATCCTCGTCCTGCGTGCGCTTCCGCTTCTTTTCCTTGCCATCCTTGCTCTTATGCTTCCTGTCCGACTTGTCTTTCGCCGGTGATGATATTAGAGACGGCATTGTGGTGGTTGTGTTCGGGTTCTTGGATTTCCCAAGTCTCCAATCTGCTATCTTTATCGGGATTCCTCAAAAAATGCAGATGCCAAAAATTGTTGCGGCCGCTAGCGTGGTTGCCAAGGATAATTAAGGCAGGCTGGCCCGAAGCCGAAGTTGACACGGTGGATCCGAACAAAAGACACCGACGTCCGTGAGTCTCGAGGCTCTTTATTATAAAGAAATATCACCAGAAGAACGAGAGGAACGTTTTCCCCCACACCAGCCTCGAATACTTTGATTTGGCGGCCTCATGATTCCTCGGCGATAATACTATGTCTGCTCAACTCCTGTCTCTCGCGGGATGGGCTTTCCTACCAAATGTACAACACCCCCATCGAGTCCATTTGAGCCCAACATCATTCTAACAATGAGAACAGCTCGTCACCAATGGGATACAATCAGTATGGTACGGCATCACCATCCGCGCCGGTGACCCCAAACCACAGCCCCGAACACCCCTCCACACCAAGCACCGGCAACGCATCCACATCGCCGTCATAACCACCTACCTCCTCTACACCATCTACGAAGCCCACTACACCATCCGCCAGGCCTCCGACTACTACCAGGACCTAGGCATCCCCCACAGCGCAAGCGACCGCGAAATCAAATCGCGCTTCCGCCGCCTCGCCGCGCTCTACCACCCCGACAAAGTCGCCCAGACCGCAACCTCGACCGACTTCTTCCGCCACCTTAAAACCGCCCAAGACACGCTCCTCAACCCCGCCGCGCGCTTCGCCTACGACCGCTTCGGCCCCTCCATCTCGGCCTGGCAAAACTGCTCCTCCATCCACGACTACCTCACCATCGGCGCCTTTCAGATTCTCCAATACTACGGCGCCGGCGCCGTCATCATGTACGTCCTCAGCCTAACAGGAAACCTCCAATTCGGGGCCTACTGGCGCTGGCTCGGCCTCGTCACCCTCGCCGTCCTCGAGGCCCACGTTGCCTCGCGCCCTTACGCCCCGCGCCTCGCCTCACACCTCCTCAACCCCCTCCTCACGAACCTCGCGTCCCAGCCGCCCTACCTGCCCTTCCAGCTCGTCCAGATCCTACGCAAGTGCGCCGTAACGCTCTTCATCGCGTTATCGCAGCTCGGACCACTGCTAGCGCCACAGACGGCGGCTAAGACGGGGTCGGAGGAGGAACAGCTGCAGAGGCAGGTGGAGCGGATGGCGCAGTTGGCGACGGCGGCGGATGTGGAGGCGACGAGGCTGGTGGCTATGGAGATGGCGCCATTTGTGGGGGATGATGAGGCGATTAAGGAGGTGCAGAAGAAGACGAGCGAGTGGTTGGTGAGTAATACTATTAGATCTGATCCCGAGGTTAGGGATGCGTTGGGGAATGTGCTGAAGAGGCGGCGCACGGATGCACCGGCCGGGGCTAGGGGAAATAGATAGGGGGTTGCATGTTATTAAGAGTATTAGAGTCAAAGCTACTGCCAGAGCTACCGCCACTAATGAAATAAACCTTCGCTGGCGCAGATGCGGCTGCTAGTGTGTCTTTAGTCGACATGGAAATGCTCACATTCATCGTCCGTTCCCTCACCCTCTCCAATGCTCCTTCCCTCTTCATTCGTTCCTTCCTTCCCTCCTTCCTTCATTTCTTCCTTCCTTCCTTCCTTCCTTCCTTCCTTCCTTCCTTCCTTCCTTCACCCTCCAAACACATCATCCGCACCTTCCACCACTTCAGATATCCAAACGCACCTATCTTCAAATCAGACATCCAAGCTCACACCGTAAATCATAGCAACCCGCACCTTGACAGTGTCCGCACAAACACTCACCCCCAAGATTCGCATCCCGCTTGGGGAGCGTTTCCAATGCCCCTTCAACAGCCACCCACGCACAGGCATCAAAGCCAACCCCCAAGACCGCGTTACTAAACTCCGCAAGGCTGCCGCAAAGGCCCGCGAGAAACGCGCTTTCCTCGCGAGAATCCAGAAACGCGCTCTGGAACGGGGTGGCAGGTTTGGTGAGTGGGATGACAACAGTGATCCGTGGAAGGCGAAACGGGAGAGAGAGAAGAGGGAGGAGAAGCGGTGGAAGGAGAAGAGGGAGAAGAGGAGGCTGAGGTATGAGGAGTTGAAGGGTGGGAAGGTGGATTGGAGGGTTGAATTGGGGAAGTTGTTGGAGGGGTTGGGGGTTTGAGGTGGTGGTGGTGGTGATGATTTGAGTCTTGAGAGGTATTGTTGATTGTCTGTTGCAGATTGATTGATTCTGAGAGGTTCTGAGAGGTTGTAATGTTAGCAATTGGTTTCAAAAAAAAAAAATCAATGTCGTACTGAGACGCAATATTGTCAATAATATGCCCACAATCAGCTTCAAGCTCTGGCCAGTAATGTCGACAATACCCCTCTCGCATCAATCACACCATGAAAAGCATCAATAATATCGTCGAGAATAGCCTTTCATTGAGCAGGTAACAGTGTTGTACTCGGTATGTATTCCTATTGTTCTTACACGGCTCCCTCGTCCCCGCGCTTGCTGTGCGCCTCCATCACGACTCGTACATCCCAACATAACATATCGTACACCCAATTCGGAGTTGCGATGGCTCCTCTCCACCGTTTTCGTCGCCATTATAAGGCCCATCGTTCCTTCCTTCGCAATAGCTGCCCATCGCTCCTTCCTACTCCGTCCCATGCATAGTGTTACACAAGACACAAATCCTACAGCCTGTACACATCACCAATATCAGCACACCATCCATCAATCAATCATCAAGACTATGTATGTCTCATGCACGCCCCGAGATAAGGAAAACTCACGCCGGCAGCAACAGATCACTGTATGTGCTCGAGAAGAAGGCCACGGCCACCTGCAAACAACACGTTAGTCCTGTCTTCCTGCCCTGATGATCATCCAATAGGAGTCAGTGGTGTGGTCGGCTTCTTACCCCGAAAACAGCAATACTCCTCACGACACTCGCGTTCTCAGAGGAGGTCACAGCCTCGTACGCCTGTCCGAGGTATCCCTTCTGCGCACCGACGCGGCGGCCAGGACCAGCGCGCTCAACGACAACTCTCTGCGTCTTGGGAGGCATGGTTCGGTGTGGTGTGGTGTGGTGTGTGGTGCGGGTGCGGTGGGGGAAGATGGCGTAAAGATATGCACGGGTAGTGAGCTGAAGGATGATCTAGAAGTGTTGTGTTGGGTCTCTCGTGATGTGATGACGGACTCTTTTGCGTGACTTCGTACTTGCTTGCTTCGGTTTCCAGGGTTGACCACGAAATTTTGGGTGAGGAACACTTCCGGCCTGTGGCTAGCTGGATTGGGAAAGAAACGTGACCTTGAATTGGACGGTGTGGACGGGTGGTGGACGGAAGGACGGAAGAAAGGTAAGGCCGAAAAGCGGAATTGAGAAGAGGGATCGGCTAGAATCGGGTGGTGAAGGTAGAAGGAGTATAAGTGGCTGGCTGGTGTTTCTGGTTGTATGCGAGTCTACTGTGAGTCTACTGTAAGTCATTCCAGGGATCATACACTGCGTCGCCACGCACCGAGGACTCGCTGAAGAGTACAACGACGGTACTTCCTACACAGTGAACTTCCTGCCGACATCGCTGCCAGTCTCAACGTCCACCAATGTACCCCCGCTGTATCTCTTCGGGAATTGGCGGGGTCTTCATTTTTTAACCTCATATTCTGATTACTGTGCCTTTCCTTCCCCCGCCATATCCATATCCACCGATCCACCAATCCACCAATCTTTCCCCATACGGTTATATCACACTACATATCACACTATAAACGCTATAAAGTGCATCTACGCCTTCAATATCACTTACAACCTCAACCTCTATCCGTCCTACCCTCCCCTACTCTTCCTCTATCCCGCCGTCGCCTCCCTCCTCAACAACGACAACATCTCGCCATTGCCTCATACCACTCCCTGGTTCTCCCTTCGAAACACCTCATAAACACCCCCAGCCGTTAATGCGAACCTTTCAACCCTAATCACCTACGGCTGAGGAGTATACGGACTCGATCTGAATACTCCTTGCGTCTGGAATTCATGACCTGAATACTCCTTACGTTTCGACTTTAACCAATCCTACAAAACCACCACCTCCTACAACCTCGAGATCAATCACGGTCATGCTTCCTCCACTTCCCGTCCTCAGCGATTACGGAATCTCGCCCGAAAATGGCTTCTTACCTGATCGTCTGCCGCTGCAGCACCTGCCCGATCCCTACTATAACAAGTGGGAGTCCATCGTGGCCAATCTGCAGGCTCTCCTCCTGACCAAGCGTCTCCGTGGCATCATCCACGATCTCCCTGTCCTCACAACCGCCGGTCTGGAAGATGAATCCGAGTGGCAGAGGGCATATATGATGTTGGCCTTCATGGCACATGGCTATATCTGGGGTGGTGAAACACCTTCAGAGGTACGTCACCTTCTATCCCTTAACTACTGATGAACAGCCCAAAGCTAACACTCCCACAGCGAGTCCCGCCATCGATATCCATCCCGCTGCTAGCAGTGGCCGAGCACCTCGATATCCCACCTGTGGCTACATATGCGGCCGTGGTTCTCTGGAACTTCAAGCCACTTTTCAATAGCGAGCCCATTGAGAATTTGGAGAACCTTTCCACCCTCCTAACCTTCACCGGTTCCCTCGACGAGTCCTGGTTCTACCTCACCTCCGTCGCCATTGAGGCCCGCGGCGGACCCATCGTTCCTCTCATGATCGCCGCCATGTCCGCTGCGCGCGACAAAGATGCCGACTACGTGACCGCCTGCCTCCGCTCCTTTGCCTCGCGCCTCGATGACCTCAGCGACCTCCTACAGCGCATGCACGAGAACTGCGACCCACACGTCTTCTACCACCACATCCGCCCCTTCCTCGCCGGTTCGCAGAATATGGCTGAAGCCGGACTCCCCAACGGCGTCATCTACGACACCGGTTCGGGCAAGGAAACCTACAGCCAGTTCAGCGGCGGCAGCAACGCGCAGAGCTCGCTGATCCAGTTTTTTGACATCGTTCTGGGCATTCAGCACCGTCCCACCGGCCAGAAATTTGACAAGGCCCACTCGGACCGCGAGGGTACCGCGCCCCCGCCAAAACACAACTTCATCCACGAGATGCGGCGGTACATGCCTGGCGCACACCGCCGCTTTCTCGCCGAAGTCTCCCTCTGCGCCAACATCCGCGACTTTGTCGAGAGCCGCAAAGCCGATACGGCGTTGACCGAGGCGTATGACTCGTGTCTGGCCCGTCTCCAGAACTTCAGAGACAAGCACATCGCCATCGTTGCGCGCTACGTCGTCATGAAGTCGCGCGAGACCCCACCCTGGACCCGCGACGAGAGCCTCAAGCACCGCCAGAACCTGGCGCTGTCGTCGTCGTCCAACAATCAGGATGGCAAGAAGCTGCGTGGCACGGGTGGAACAGCGTTGATGCCTTTCCTAAAGCAAGCGCGTGATGAGACGGTCGAACCGGCTATTACGCCATGGACGAGGAAGGTTGGTGGTGGCTTCGGGCGCCTAAAGGGTGAGCAGGTCAAGCCGGCCCCAGTGACTGAGGAGAAGCTGGTCAGGACGCGCAGTGAGACAGATTTGGAACTACAAGTTAATGGGCTCGCTGGGTCGTGGGCGGCGGATGTGGAGACGGATGGGGTGGGTGGAGGAGGTCTTTGCCATTATTAGACAGGCAGAGAGACGAAACAAACAGCCTGGGCCTTTTTGGTAGCTAGCGTTTTCGAGGAAAATAGTTCACGGAGGGTTTTTGAGCTAGCGATGTGTTTTTTTCTGTTCAGAAAGCAAGACATGAAGAAGTCATGCTCTATATAGATGTTGCGGCGACGCACATAGTTGGTTCGAGGGATGGACACTCAGCTCAACTCTGCTGTTTCCATCGGATCGATGACATGATTTTGGATGAGAAATGATGAAATATACCTGCCCAATTGCCAACATGCCATCAGTGACTATCCGATCAAGCACTCTCTTCACACCACCAGCCAGTTTTCCCAATCCCTCGCTGCAAATTTGAAATCTCCCATGACCGAGCGGTCAAGCCCACGGACCGCCTTGCCGGGGTTTTTCCAATCCATAGCGCACTCTTCCGGCAGTTGACGCCGTCCACCCCGCTGCACTGCATTCGTCCCCCCATCGACCAGCGAAACAACAACCAAACAATTCCATATACGGCGTACGATCTCCTCCGCTACAGATATACCCGGGGAGTCGCGGACCCATCAAGGTCACAAACACC